>WSXT02208607.1:0-17974 GCA_011762715.2 Neuroterus valhalla
ATTATTTTTTGTGCGACCAAAATTTGAATTTTATTTTTTTCGATAAACTCGAAAAGTTGCAAGGATCATCCTGGAGGGCTCCCAAAAAGAAACATTTTTTTTCTCCAAACTTTTTTTCCATATCTTGCGTGGTTTGGCTAGAAATTCTCATTTTCGTTTCTATTTTTGAATTTTGAAAATGCCACAACTCTGCCAATTTTGTTTTTATTTAAAAAAAAATCATTGGTATAAATGGTTTCACTTTTTACCTACTACAAGGAGCCATCCTTATAATTTTTAAGTCTTTTAATAAAAAATACAAAAAAATGGCAAGATGCTCCCCCTCTTCTATTTTCGATCCAAAACAGATGGTTAACGAAATTCGATTTGTATTTTTGATCCCTCAAAATGGGTGCCAAGGCACGATTGGATATGATCATTCTTACGAAAGTTATCGAGTTCACAGATTATTTTTCTTTTTTTTTGTGCGATCAAAATGGGGATTTTCGATTTTTTGAGAAAATCCAAAAAGTTGTATTCACAAGCTTGTAGGGCTCTCATGAAGAAACATTTTTTCTCTCTGACTTTCTTTTCAATCTTGCTTTATTTGGCTAATAATTGTGATTTTCGTTTATATTTTGAATTTTGAAAATACCAAAACTCTGACAATTTTGTTTTTATCAAAAAATATCATAGGGATAAATTGTTTCATTTTTCACCTGCTACAAGAAACCGTACTTACAATTTTTGAGTCTTGAAAAAAAAAATGTAAAAAAATGTTCAAAATGCTTTCCCTCTTTTATTTTTGGTCCCTCAAAATGTGTGCCAAAGGGCAGTCCATTCCGATTAGTCTTTCAAAAGTTATGGAGTATACAGACACCAACGACGACGACAACACCAACGACAACGACGACAACGACGATGACACCAACGACAACAGACAGACAGACATTAACGTAAAAACTACTTTTTCGGAATCAGGAGGTCTCAAAACGTGGAGATTTCATAAATTCCGCGAAAGTTAGTTTTCACATAAAACCAATACCTTCTCATTATGATGAGAATGTAAAAAGGCTAAATCCGCGAAGAACAATGTAAACAAGTTTTCTATTACAATTCAGAAATATTTCTTATTCGAAATGCTACTCCTACTTCAAAAACTGCTTGAAGTATCTTCTTTATTTAAAATAAGGAAGAGGGGACTTTCAAATTATGCCGAATTTAAAATTGGAAGAGTGGTCTTTTCAAATATTTCTCTTCCTAATCCAAAATATAATTATTTTAGAAAGTCCCTGTTCCATGTAAAAAATTTCCTGTTCCAAGTGACTTTATATTTCTTCACCGAAAGTCCTTATCTTAAAAAAAAAACCAAATTATTTTCTGAAACTCCCTGTCTTGAGTCGAACAAATAAAGAGAAAGCAAGCAAAACATCATAAATTCATTTTTTCGGAAAAATTGAGAAAACAATGCTTTTTGTATATTTGGGCTACCATCAATTCGATTATCCAACTTAAGTCAGCTTAATAAATCTCAGAAAGTAATAAATTTGCAGAAGGTTTTCCTTATAGGGGAGAACATAACATTTCTTTCTCTCATAAAGTATATACATATATTTAAAAATTTTCAGAATCAGACTAAAGGAACGTTACATCCTCCAAATCAAATGATGAGATCTTTACTTGATCTATGAAAAGAAAGCGGTCATTTTCCGTATTTTCACAGAAAAATTTTTAAGTGTCTACGTCAAGTCGCCACCCTGTGACTATTTCTTGGAGAAAGTGACTTATAGTGACTGTTTCTCAGAATAGTGACGAAAAAGTGACTTGGAATAAAAAAGTGACGAAAAGTGACTCAAGTGACTGAGTGGCAACCCTGCTAATTGAACACAAATGGAAAAATGTCTTGCAATTTACCAGTAGCAGTTTGGAATCAACGAGTATAACAATCGGAGAAAATAAATTATTCAGTATGAAAGAATTATCTTTATTTGGAATTCTATGCTCTAAAAATAGCAAGATGTGAGCAATTTTAAATGTTGGAAATTATTGAATAAATTTCTCAAAATTTTAAGTTCCTGAATTAGGTCTTACAATTTAGAATCACTTGAGAATGTACATATTCAGATAATCTGAAAACTGGAGTAACTATTCAAGAATCGAAGAAAAAAACAATAAAGAATAAAAGAAAGTAAAAAGTATTTGACATTTTCAAAATAAAACATTCACGTAATTCCAAATGTAACATGCGCGCTCTTTCTGCGAGTTGTTATTGAAAGTTTCTATGGTGTTCTCATGAACCGTTTTCAGGAGTTAAAATTGAGGGTGTGTATTGTTTTAACTCCTAGAGGTTTCAATACCCTAAAACAAGAGGATTTTATAAACATTTTCAATTGATTGTTATTCGGTGTTATTAGAGGTCGTTATTAAACTGACTACTGACGTTAAACGGTTTGTAAAATATCAATAGTGACACCAAAGCGTTTACAATAGGAAGAAGGCGTAATAAGGCCTGAAAAGGCTTCGATCATAGAATGGATGATGGTATACTTTCGTAACACGCTGGAGTCAAAGGAATAATTCAAGCACATTAGTATAGGATAGGGTAGAGTTAGGCCTACTAGTCGATATCTTGCATGACGGCTGACCATGTTGGCCTATGGCTCGGTGTGTTTAGAGCTGCATCGCACTTCCGTACATATCGTATTGCTTCCTCGACACGAATTTCGCAGCGAAATCACCACTCGAAATTCGAATTATCCTAGAATTACATTTTCCCTCACGCTCACTAGGGGTAGCTAAATAGTGTGTATTGATATACGACTGCGACTGCGACCTAACACAAATGTTAACAGCCCTAAAGCACGCAGATCGTGATCCAAGTTTCGTTCCCTGTTTTATAACGTGTCAAAGGAACGATAGATAATTATCAATTTTTCCCCGAGTACACATGCCATTTATTGTAGATTAAAAACCGTAGCAAAACTGGTGGTTCTAATTTGTTCTAGCGAAACTAAAATGTAAGTTCCTTGAGCTTTGAAGTTTTTAAAGTGATAGCTCAGTTCCAACACTGCCCAGATGGTACATTGGATAGCTAAAATTAACTGAAATTGGATAAAGTTGCTGAATTTTGAATCAGATTCTTCAAATTGAGAGTGGATAATTCATTTAGAAATTAATGGGATTTGCAATGCAGTGGCATAAAAAAGGAACTGAGCCACGAGTAGCTACTTCCTTCTGAAAGCTTACATCTATCCAACACCCTGCCACCTTGCGCCCCATAACGACCCGACTCACATGAATGTACCAAATATGAAATCCTAAGAATCACCCTAGCTTGCATCACGCCCGAAGAACCTTGGAGGGCTGTAGAAAATTAGGGTATGTTGGTACCGCTTCCTTTCCATTTGCTCGTTCACCGTTCTAAGCGAATCCTATTCAACGTCCATTGAGTCAATATTGGCACGAATTCGCCCTACTGTTCGCCAATAGCTCAACACTTGTCGCCAGGAATTCGAGGAACGGAAAAATTGAACAGCGTAATTTAGGAAATTTCCGAATACGTTGAAGGTGGACGCAGGTCTTGGGTTTACACTTATATTTTTCAATTTTTGACCTATACTGTTCTTCCTAAAAATACATAAGAGATTTATGATAGAATTCATGATTGCGGGGAGTTATGAAAAACTTATAATATTAAGAATATTTCTACTTACAGCATGATAGAAGCATTGTATATGGTAGTTGTAACTTACCTGAAACAAAAAATTAATAATATGTTAGTAGACGATCATAGAAATTTCTTATTCTTGTGTTTATAAGATGAACTAAACGAGTAACATGCGCTGACTGGTGAAGGTTCACAGAAAGTTTTTTGTTGTACAGTTTCAGAAACCGAACTCTGACCTCTCACCGTGAAAAAAGTTCAACTACTTAAGCCAGAGAGCTCGGTTTTTCTTCAACTAAACATTTTCTGAAGATCGTACATTACTTTCTGTTTCTTCTGTTAGTTTGACAAGGATAGCGAGTCCGAACTAACTCGCGCTTGAATTCTAGAAAATTCCAAATAATTTTTTATGAATTCTAAAGAATTTTAATGAATTCCAAAGAATTCATTATCAATTTCCACAAATTCGATTACATATAATCCTGCGAGTTTTTGTAGAGAAAATTAGGTAAGGTACTCTTATGGAAGAGAAAAAATAGAATCTGGAATAATATGCTAGGATATAATAAATGAACTTTTTTTTATTCTCCTGGATATTTACTATTATGTCATAATTCTTCAATCAAACTTGAAATACTACGCTTGTGTTCAGGGTTTCGTAGGCAATTTTGCCTACCGTGTTACATGATGACACTGAATTTATTGTACAATCATGGGACTTGGTCGGCGGATGATAATCACTCCTACAAAATGGAATCGGTTCTAATACTGATTATACTCAAAATAATTGAACCATAGTTTTGTTTTTAACTAAAAGTTTCAATAAAAGCCTATAATGTAGACATTTTTTTCCTTCAAACACAAGAGTCTAAGATTCCATGGACATGAAAGACTTATAAAAGCGGAGTTGAGGTAACACCGAGTCGACCCAATAACAATCCCACCATGTACAGAAAAATATGTTTCCCAATCTATATGAATACGAAAATCATTTGTGGCTCTAGATTTATTAATTTTTACTCCAAATAGAAAAAAAACTAATTCCGAAGTCTGGATTCTATAAAAGTCGTATCGCAAATTTTCAACAAATTTTCATTTCCCGGTTCTTCACGGTCAAGCTTTTCAATTTTCCCCGTCAACTAGAAGTAACATATTTATATTTGTCGCAAAACGCAAACATTTATTTTTATTCATGACGTTTATTCTGAACATCCTTTAACACAACAGATCAATCATTGCAAAATAAATCGGTTTTGAAAAGAATACTCTAATTTTCAACAGAAAAATATAATTTTTTTCCGAAAATTGGATCGGTTGAAGTTACAATTGAAAAAATTAATGCACGATAAAAAAACGGATTTCCAACCAAATAGTTCATTTTACAACCAAGAAGATGAATTACCAAATGAAAAGATAAATATTTCATTGGAGCACTTCAATTTTCAACCATGAGAGTGACTATTCAAACCAGAAGATTAATTTTCGAATAGAAAGAATCACTTTTGACGAAAAAATACAATGTTTAACAAGATAGTCGAAATTCGAACTAAAAAAATAATAATTTTTAACCAAAAATGGAATAGTAACATTTTGAGTTTAAAAACCAATTTAAAACCAAGTATAAAATTGTTATACTAAAAGAAAGAATCTTTAATTGAAGGAGTTGAGTTTTCAAACAGTTAAATCAACTTTTACTGGAAACATGAATTGTCAACGAAAATTGGAATACTCAAACTTCAAATTGAAAAAAATTGATGTGTAACTAAACAAATTAATTTTCAACTCAAACTACGGAATTTTTAAGTGGAATAAGTTTCATTTTCAGTCAGAGAAAATTACTTATAACAGAAGAAAAACTAACTTTCAACAAAAAAAACAAACTAACTACCTTAAAAAAAAATAACTTTCAAACAAATTATTACATTTTTACATAAAATGATGAAGATTCAAATGAAATTGTAAATGTTTGACTGAGGCAGTTAAATTTTGAATTTCCAACCAAAAAAGACCATTTTTCAACAAATTGGTTGAAATTTGAACTATGAAAATGGAAATTTTCAAACAACAATGGAATCGTGACACTCTTTGCCTAAAAAATTAATTTTAAAACAAACATAAGAGTTTTCATCCTGATGAATGTTCGACTGAAATTGAGAATGTTTGACTGTATAACTTGAATTAATAACCGTAAAGAAGAATTTTTGAAGAAGAATATAAACTCCCAAAGAAAAAGATTATTTTCTACCGAAAAATCGGATAATGGAATTTTCAATTCAAAAAGACAAATTTCCATCGAATTTTCGAATTTTTTCAGGTAAATGATGAATTTTCAACAGGAATAGATGTATTTTGAGCAAAAAGATGAATTTTTAACGATAAAGATTAATTTTCTTCAAAAAAGGCAAATTCTCCAAGAAGTACATAAATTCTCAAAGAATTAGTTTAATTTTTTTCAAATTCAAAAATCGATGTGCAACTTTACACTTGTATTTTTATTTAAAAAAATATGGATTGCTTATTAACAAAGTAGGTAAAATTTCAACCAGAGATTAATTTTGAGATTAAAATTCAATTTTGAACAGAAGAAATTGATTTTTCAACTAAAAAAGGGTGAATTCGCAATACACAATGTAAACAAATTTTCTATCATAATTCAGAAATATTTCTTCTTCGGAGTACTACTTCTACTCTATAGACTGCTTGAAGTACTTTCTTAATTTAAAATTAGGAAAAGTGGAATTTGAAATAGTGACAGTTTTGAATTGGAGGATCGATTTTCAAAAATTCTTCTCTTCTAAATCCAAATCATAATAAATTCAAAAAGTTCCCGTTTCATGTACCGAATTCCCTGTTCCAAGTGAAATGATACTTCTTCCCTGAAACTCGCTGCCCTGAAATAAAATCTATAAATATTTTCTGAAAGTCCGTGTACATAGTCAGATAAATGAGGAAAAGCAAATGGAACGTGCTAAATACATTTTCTTTTCAATTAGGGTAACAATTCTTTCTATATGTTCGGGCTATCATAAATTCAACTATCAAATTTGATTCAACTAAAAAAATCTCACAGAGCAACAAACTCGCGAAACGTTTTTTTTACAATGGAAAAAAAATTGTCCTATCATGACGCAAAGATATATTTAAATACCGTTGAATAATAAAGTCTCTATCATTCAACGGTTCCACTCACTTTTACCCACTAGTGGGTAAAACCTGTCATTATTCAACGCTTCTCGTCAACGATTGAAAAATCGCTTATTTTGTTGACTGCTTTCAAACAAATAAAAGTCGAGCTTTTCACGTAGGTGTTGAACAAAATTTTTTTTTTACGCATTTTTTTTTTTTTTTTTTGAATATTACAAAAGTATATTTATTCTAGTATTAGGCATATTATAAAGTAGCATTTCAAGAACGTAGAGTTGTATGATAAAAATGAGTAAAATTTTTTCATTAAAGTATACGTTTTTCTTGGGTCCAACGATGTCCAATTATGGGGTTTCTAATTTTTTAATTCTTTCTGCTCGTTTCAAGTGAAAAATGTGATTTTTGACGAAAAATTTCGCCATTTTTTATAAGGAAAACACCCTACATGTCAGAAAAATAAAATAAAAAATATCGTTATACCCTGACAATTTGTATGTAGAAAGTGTGTTCCAAATTTGAGAATGATAAGCTGAGTAGTTTTTTCAGAAGGGGGAATACCGACTTTGAAACTAGGATTTTGAGAAAAACGCGATCAAAGTTTTGAACTGTAAAAAGCGAAAAATTTATTTATTTTTGTAAACTACGCTGAATCAGGGATCCCAGCTCCATAAGGGACATTTTCCCGTAGCAATTTTGTTGTCTTCAGCTTCTTTTCTTTCAAGCCTACTTTGAACCGTAGCATGTTTGCTTCCTCGTTTTGCTTCTTTATCAGCCCTGGTGATACGAACGCTGTCCTCGTGTTTCAGAAAGGTGTATAACTTTGAAAGTTGTGCTCCGATTAGCTTGAAAATTGTGAATCAATATTCTTGAAATGTTTCAAGAGAAGAAAATGCAACAAAAATTCGATTTTTCCCCCTTCCCCCCCTGAAATCAAATGATAAGATATCTTTTCGATTCATAAAACGGAAGCGGTCCTTTCTTGTATTTTTTTGGTAGAATTTTCGATAGTCTAGGTTGAGCTAAGTAAGTTCCCAGTTTTCCAATTGGATACCTGGTTTTTTTTTTGGTAAAAAAAAATCCCGGTTTCCCGGTCAAGTCTCCACCCTGATAATACAAAAGTCTTGAGGGAGATGAAAATAGAGGAGAGTAGGTTAGAGGGGAAAAGAGAGAACTGGGGTGGTAAGAGTGAGGGGTATAAATGATGGGTGTTAAGTGGAAGAGGGGTGGAGGAATATGGTCGTAAAGGAGTAGAGAGTATTTCGGGTTAGTGACAGAGTACGTAGACCTTAGAAATTAAGGAGGTAGAGGAGAATTATGTAAACCGGGAGGTTGGGGGGGAGAGAAACAGTAAGGCATTTTATGAGAAGGTCGATCGAGGGGTAGAAAGGTGGTTTCCAGGGTAGAGGGGAACGGAGATTGAGGTTTATGATTTTACTGGAGACGAGCGGTTCAAGTAGTAGTGTCTTTGCCCATGAAACTCCTCTCGTCTTAAAGATTGTTCAATGATTTTATGACGTTTAATAAAAGTTCAATGTTCGCTTTTTCTTAGAATATTGCCATGAACCTTTGTAATGTGCAGCACATGTCTAATAATCAAAATTGCATAATTCCCCAATGGATAGTATTTGGTATCGCTCCACGCGCACGTCACGTGATACGAAAGCTCTATTTCAAAGCCCGGCCGATCAACCGATATGCGTTTTACGTGAAATGCACATTTCAGCGTGCCATTACATACGTGGCCAGGATATTATGTAAAATTTGGACCGCGGGGCATCCTCACTCCCTCGTTAGAAGCATCGCATGACATTTAGACCTGGGATGAGGCGTGCGGCCACCACCTGTGTAATTTCCAGCGTTCCACGCAAATGCCGAGCATCAGCATCGAGCGTGAGGGGCATATTATAAACGCATTTATAACTGATCGTTATCAATGTTAATTGCAGCCTTTGGCATAGTAGGGCGTGAAAATGGTTCCGGATCATCGACAAGGGAAGGGGGGTTAAAAAATTCCAGAGTGCCGTTGGCTCTGGCTCGACATGCACTTGAATGATCTTAAAATAGGTAATACAACGTCGCCTCCAGCAAATGACTGCCGCAAACTCAACGCACTTTTATCCTGCGTGATATCGATCTCTATCTTCTAATTAGGGCGTTTCTTTTAATTAAAATTTTACCTATGCAGTCGGTTCACAACTCTTAAGACAGGTCCTTTAAATATCTCGACCAGACATGAAATTACCCATGTTCAAGAATTTTAATTAAAAGCTATTTTGTTCCGATTAGAATAAATAAAATATTGGAGTAACTGAACGGAAATCCTTTTTTGAAATTCAGATTAAGCTTAAGACTATAACTTTTTTTAAACTATTATTGTTTAGAAAAAATGATTATTTTTCAATTGAAGTTTGATAAAGTAGCCTGCGCAGCGTGTCAATACTGAATAATCATACGTCCTATGTAGGAATGTGGGTGTTGCTACGTGAAACATAAAAAATGCAAGATTAATAATTTTATCAATTAAAGTGCTATAACTCCAAGCCGTCATGGCTTGGATTTGTACAGAATGGTTCTTTGATCTGGAATTTATTCTAATTTAGTTTGCGAATTCAAGCAAAATTATTCTTCAAAGACTTCATGCTATTGCACTACTGATTTTACAAACTTACTGCAACACTTATGACGCCAGTGATGAAAAATTATATAATTGTTTATCTAATAATATTAAAACTACAATTTGAATATGAACAGAAAAATTTGAAAAAAATTACTCTACCAATTCAAAATTCTTCATAATTTGAAAGTCCCCTCTCCTTAATTTTGAATGAAGAAAGTACTTCAAGAAGTTTTTAGTCTAGAAGCAGTATTTTGGAGAAGAAATATTTCCAAAGTATAATAGGAAACTTGTTTAAATTGTTCATTGAAAATTCAGCATTTTCAAGTTGAATTATCAACTTCCTAATTGAAAATTATACTCTTTCTTTGCAAATTGATTTTTTTTCAAAGTGCATTATTAAATTAGGAATTTCCCTCTTTTTGAAAATGCAACTACTTCTTTGAAAATCTATTCATCTTTTTGCGGCGAAAATTCGTGTATTTAGTTGAAGATTGATTTATAAATCTAGACATGGAACTATTTTGTTGAGAATTTCAATACTTTGTAAAAAATTCTCCTTTTTTGTAGAAAATTATTCTTTACGGTTAAAAATCAATCCCTTTCGCATAAAATACATGCATTACTAATGGAAGATCCCTCATTCCACCGGGAAATTTAGCAGTTTGTTTGAAAATTAATTTTTTCAACTGAAAATTTAATTGTTTCTTCTTCAGCAGAAAAGTGATCTCTTGAAAATCCAATAATTTCATTGAAAATTCACATATTTTGTTGAAGAATCGATATTTTAGAAAAAATTATCTTTTCCTTCGAAAGTGAATTCTGTTGTTCAAACATTATTTTTCACGGTTAACCATACGAGTTATACACTTGAATATTTTTTACGTCATCCGAAAATTCATCTAGTTAAAAAGACTTATGTTCGTTCAAATATTAATTTTTGAAGCCAGAAGCGTTATGATTCCACTTTTTGGTTGGAAATTACTATTTTTAGATTTTAAAATTCAATCATTTTCTTGAAAAACTGTATTTTTCGGTTGGAAATTAATTTTTGGTAAAAAATTCAATTATTCTACTCGAAGATTCATTTCTCCAGTCAAAAATTGATCTTTCTAGTTTAAAACCCAACTACTATATTTGAACATTTTCATTTTTGTTTGAAAATTTATTATTTTGTTTGAAAATGTAACAATATGTTTTAAAGTTGTTTTTTTTTCTGTTGAAAGTTAGTTTTTAATGTTATAATTAATTTTTTCAACTGGAACTTCTGCAAGGTCAAATTTCGATTGCATTATGGACTGCCTTTTTCGCCAACGGCCTTGTCACGCTCAAAAAACCAGTTCCCGTCCGATCACTGAAGTTAAGCAGCGTTGAGCGCAGTTAGCACTCGGATGGGTAACCGTTCGGGAATACTGCGTGCCCTTGGCATGTTGGCGGGAGACTGGTGTCCTCCCGTGGATTCGACTCAACCAAATATGACTCTTCACGAGTTGCGCTTACCCCGTAAGGGATTATGGCTTAATGGTACAGAAAAAAACTTGATCTATTATGATTAAAAATTTCATTCCAGTCTTTCAGTAAATTGAAGAAAAAGAAGACTGTCGAAATAGGCACTAGCGAAAATAAATTTCTCGGTGGTTGCACCAGGAAACTTACTAGTGCGCGGTACTTTCATAGACTCCCATTTAAGCTGCCTTTTTCGAGAGGATTCAATTAAAATAGATAGCTTTGGTAAAAAAGGGAGAGTTAATCAGAGAAAAAACGATAGATTTGTGGAAAAGAGTCATCGAAAATACATTAAAACTTTCTAACGAGTCTCAGGGCCAGCATCAGTGTTGGTTCCTTCATTCCAAAAAATGTAATAATGTGAAGTATTTTAATGTTAAACATTTTTCCACCAAATCAATAATTCCTTTCAAATCTGAAATGAAAAAAAGGAAAATTGAGATTCTAATATTGAAAACGAGATTGGTCCAGACGGTACAATTCAAATAAATAATGGATTTGAGTTCACTACATTCGCTTCGCTTTTTCGACAAGAATGGGGATGGGCATCCAACATAGAGATAACTGTATCTTCCATATTCTGTTGAAGATCGGAAGAAAGACTCTCTTGGGCATTGGCCTGTACCTCACATGAAAGGGAAGTACGTTTGGTATCTAACTTCCTCAGAAGGGTCGAGATGAAAACCTTGTAAAAACTTTTACATCGGAGAACGAAAGTTCTATGGAGGACAAGAAGGAAAAGCATGGAACTAACCCCATCTCACCTCCATTTCTCATTTTTTCATTTTTCCTTCCTATCACTTCGCCTTCCAAGTCCTGCACCGTTCTCCCAAACTCCAAGAAAATCGCGCCTGTTGAACAGTTGGTGCCGTTAATTATATCCAAAGTTTTTTAATGATCATCCAATTCTTTACTTTTGCTACTTTTACTGAGAAGAAATATAATTTATTTCGAGTTTTGTAAAACCTATTGCTTCATTGTTCTCTTGAGAATGCATATTTCACTAATTGTAGCGTAAGAGAAAAATGTCATCCGCTATAAAATCCTTCTTTGGAGAGAATACTTGACCTACCTTTGGTTATATTTAGTTCCTTACCTCCATGGAAAGAATCTCTCGTGTTTCGTGATGAAATTTTGTGTCTTGAATATTTTCATTCTTCTGTTGAAGTATATTACGGGAGTGTTTACAATTGTATATAATGAAGTATGGTCGAGAGATTTGATCAACAATTTCCAGTTTATTCGATTATATTTTTCTCTTTTAGTGGAAGGGATGATAAAGCCTTAAGCCTCTATAGCTTATTCGTCTGAATAAAAGCCAAAACTTGGACGAGGCAAAGATTATAAGAGAGCAATATACAGCTTAAGAGCGATTGAAAAAATGTCATTAAACGGTCAATTGTACCCTGAAACGGTTACGATAAAACTTGGAGCTTCTTTTTACTCCCAATTTTTCGAAGCTGAACCGAGCACCTATAATACGGTGGCTCGCATGCTAGATAAACGAACCAATTTCCCGTGGCTTAAGTCAGGCGGCAATATTGCCGGTAGGTCCCTACACAGGGAGACTTTCGGTTTTAAACTCGATTCTCTGGAACGTGATGTATCATTTTTGCGAACATTCAACACCTTCCTCTTATGGCTGACTCGACTCATTTCTTTGATATCTTCTTCTTCCTTTTCCACTTGTGGATAAAAGATATGAAGTGATAACTCCATAGGCTAGAAATTTAAGTTTTTCTTATTTGAACAATCGCTCAAAATATTCAGATGAAATTGTGTACAAAAATTCTCCTAATAAGTAACAGTTGTTTTCAACTGGAAGAATATGACATCAACGAGACACGGTCAAGAGACATTTGAACGAAAAATTCAAGCTTTTCGAATTTCTTAATTAATTCCTCTCATGTTCAATAAAATTATGTTCAATAAAAAATGTGATTTTCAACAACTAATCATAGCAGATAATAAAACATATAAAGATGACACTTCTTCATTTAGTAGATCCTAATACCAAATAACTGTAGAAAAAATTTTCATCCGGAGCTGCCGGAGAAAACCGTCAGCAATTTCAACCCCAAAGTGTCAAAAATCGATTAAAAATTCTAAAATTTTTTCCAAAGCTTCTTACCTGAAATCTTGAATATGGATTTTGTAGATTTTGTTGGTGAATGATTGCAAAAAAAAATTTCATCCCCCTATCTGCCAGGAATGGCTTTCAGTTTCAGCTCCAAAAAATATCAAAAAGGTAAAAAAAATCTAAACCGTGTTCAATGCTCCTTACCTAAAATCTTAAACATGGAATTTGTAGATTTTGTTGGTAAATAATTGCAAAAAAAAGTTTCATCCCCCTATCTGCCGGGGAAGGGTTTCATTTTCAACCCCCAAAAATACCATAAATCGTGAAAAAAATTCCAAAATGTGTTCGATGCTTCTTACCTAATATTTTAAACATGGATTTTGTAGATTTTTTTTGCGAAAAACAGTAAAAAAAATTTGAATCCCCTTGCTGTCGGGGAGAATAGTCAATAAAAAGGGGTTGAAAATTACTGCTCTCCCCGGCAGTTAGGGGGACGAAACTTTTTTTTTCAATTATTCACCCTCAAAATTTACAAAATCCATGTTTGAGATTTCAGGTAAAAAGCATTGAACACGTTTTAGAATTTCTTTCACGATTTTCGATATTTTTGAGAGTTGAAAGTGGAAGCCTTCCCCGACAGATAGGTGGAAAAAACTTTTTTTGCAATCATTCACCATCAAAATCTACAAAATCCATGTTTAATATTTTAGGTGAGAAGCATTGAACACGTTTTAGAATATTTTATACGATTTTGGATATTTTTGGGGGTTGAAAGTTAAAGCCTTTCCCGGCAGATAGAGGGATGAAAATTTTTTTTGCAATTATCTACCATCTAAATCTACAAAATCCATGTTCAGGATTAGAGGTGAGAAGCCTTGAACACGTTTTAGAATTTCTTTCACGATTTTCGATATTTTTGGGGGTTGAAAATAAAAATCTCCCTCGGTAGATAGGGGGATAAAACTTTTTTTGCAATCAGTTACCATCAAAATCTACAAAATTCATGTTGAAGATTTTAGATGAGAAGCCTTGAACACGTTTTAGAATTTCTTTCACGATTTTCGATATTTTTGGGGGTAGAAAATGGAAGCCTTCCCCGGCAGATAGGGGGATGAAACTTTTTTTTCAATCATTTACCATGACAATCCACAAAATCCTTGTTTAAGATTTCAGGTGAGAAGCCTTGAACACGTTTTTGAATTTCTTCCACGATTTTCGATATTTTTGGGGGTTGAAAATAAAAGCCTTCCCCGGCAGATAGGGGGATGAAACTTTTTTTTGCAATTATTCACTCTCAAAATCTACAAAATCCATGTTCAAGATTTTAGGTAAGAAGCATTGCACACGTTCTAGAATTTCTTTTACAATTTAGATTTTTTTGGGCGTTAAAAATTAAAGCCTTCCCTGGCAGATAGGGGGTAACACTTTTTTTGCAATCATTTACCATCAAAACCTACAAAATCCAGGTTTAAGATTTTAGGTGAGAAGCCTTGACCACGTTTTAGAAGTTTTTTCTCGATTTTCGATATTTTTGGGGGTTGAAAATGAAAGCCTTCCCCGGCAGATAGGGGGATGAAACTTTTCTTTGCAATCTTTTACCATCAAAATCCACAAAACCCATGTTCAAGATTTTAGATAAGAAGCATTGAACACGTTTCAGAATTTTTTTCAAGATTTTCGATATTCTTGGGGGTTGAAAAAGAAAGTCTTCACTGGCAGATAGGGGAATAAAACTTTTTCTTCAATCACTTACCATCGAAACCCACGAAATCCATGTTTAATGTTTTAGGTGAGAAGCATTGAACACGTTTTAGAATTTTTTACGATTTTTTATATTATTGGGAGTTGAAAATGAAAGCCTTCCCCGGCAGATAGGGAAATGAAACTTTTTTTTTGCAATCATTTACCATCAAAATCTACAAAATCCATGTCCAGGATTATAGGTGAGAAGCCTTGAACACGTTTTAGAATTTCTTTCACGATCTTTGATATTTTTGGGGGTTGAAAATGAAAGTCTCCCTCGGTAGGTAGGGGGATGCAACTTTTTTCGCAATTATTTACAATAAAAATCTACAAAAGTCATGTTTGAGATTTAAGGTGAGAAGCTTTGAAAACATTTTAGAACTGGTAATCGATTATTGACATTTAGGGGTAGAAATTGACAGCTTTCCTGGGCAGCTGGGGGGATGAAACATTTTCATTATTTATTTGGCATCAGAATCTTCTGAATACATATTTTTTATTTTAGGTAAAAACATTTTTTAATTTTTTCGTTTGCCATAAACGATGCGAACTTCAGTTTAATATAAATAAGTTTTCATATAAATAATCATTTTTTCTGATCCGCGTAACGCAAACACGTACAAACTCCGCAGTGCGCATGTGCCAGATGCCAATATACACCGCTACATACCGCTCTCAATGGAGAGCGAAGGATGAAAAGAAAGAGAGTTAGAGGCGGGGAAGCCCGCATTCCCCCTGGTAGTGTTTCAGCGTTACGCGTTACGCTGAACTTCCTCTCATTTCCAAATTCACACCATGCCCTTAAAAGTTATCACATCAAAAAGTGACGAGAAGTTACTCAAGGTGACTAATGCTCACACACGCAAAGGCCTGTTATTTCCAAAGAAACACTTATCAACTACAAAATTTCGATTTGATTACACTTATTTTTGATTGGCTTGAATTGACATGATTAAATGAACGTAATAATAATAATAATACTACATCATAATATTAATAAATCAAAATAATGATTCACAGCTAGATTGGTTTTATTGATATTGGTGGCTGTTTAATTTAGAAGTAACAATTTAACAGCTCCGAAAACTTCCACTGTTCAAAACTTCAATGACTCGTCCGTTCATTTTGAGATATAAGAGATGAAAAGGAGGATTATCACATTCCATAATTTGAGAACAATTTAGAACACATTATTCTCACGGAGTGTATTTTGGGAACAATCCTTGGAAGTAACACTTGCCGGAAACAAAGCAGTGGATTTCTGACGAGTAGACGCAAAGTACCGCGTAGCGTTCTGCTCAAAATCAGTAAGTACATCGCTTCAGAGGAGCAAACGGGTCGTAGATTTACTGAAATGAAAGCATGAGTAGAGGAGAAATGAAGAATGGAGATGATAGCTATAAATATAGATACATAGATAGATGAAGGAGAAAGAGAGAATGAGTGAGATAATATTATGGTTTCATTGAAGCACTCGAGTCACGTTAACAGAGCTTCCTATTCCGCAACCGCAGTCTTTTGTTGCACTACTCGACCGGATTGCGCCCTCAGGATTTATCCATGATCCGTTTTTCCTTCATGGTTCCTTTCCTTTCTCTTCCTCCCTTATTTCTTCAATTTCTCCTGTTCTGCTTTCACCCTCGACAGTCTTCCGCAAAACCTCTACGATGGCCGAACCGCACGTTTGCCGACCGTATCTATCGATGGCTGATTTCTTTCCTTCCTCTCCTATTATTTGCCACCAACGTCACTCTACGGAATATTTCATTTGTCGGGTATACCACCCTTCATGAAATGCGTGATAAGCAAGAGAATTCGACGTGACAATTACGCTCCCTCTTTCTTTGACTTTTATTTTACTCCGGAGGGGAAATCATCCGAGGCAAAAAATTTCACGAAATAAGAAAAGTAATAGCGGGAGTTATCTAATTTGAAACTTATTACTGCTGAAAGAAGAAGATGAGTTTTTCTGTAAGTTTTCTGAATCTAAATCACTAGATTCATGTTGAGCCCCGTCATCTAGTCATTTTTATGATAAATATGGTCAGAGGGAAAACAATTGGCATGAAGTTCCTGCAACAAGGGTGGCAATTTGGCAGACAATTTCAAATACCCGATCATTTGCCGGGTTTTCCCGGTCAAGTTTATCAATTTTCCCGGTCAGCTAAAAGTAACATAATCATATTTGTCGCAAAACACAAAGATTTATTCTAATTTGGGACCGTAATTCTAAACATCCTCCAACGAAACAGATCAAGAATTGCAAAATAAATTAATTTTGAGAAAAATACGCGGATTTCCCACGGAAAATATCATTCTTCACAAAAGTTGGAACAGATAAACTTACAATTGGAAAAATCAATTTGCGATATCAAAAAAATGTATTTCTAACGTAATAGTGAATTTTTCAACCAAAGTCATGAATTTCCAAATAACATTATGAATCTTCAACTGGAACAACATTTTAAATTGCAAACCAAGAAGAAGAAGATGATGAGATACATCGTCCAAACAGGAAGATTAATTTTCTACCAAAAAATACAATGTTCCAATAGAAAAGTTGAATTCTGAACTGAAAAAAATAATTGTTTTGAACCGAAAATGGAACAGTAACATTTTTGGAGTAAGAACCCAATTTCATACCAAACATAAGTGTTTTTACCTAAAACGAAGAACCATCAACTAAAAGAGTTAAATTTTCTAACAGATGGATTAATTTTCAGTAAAAAATAAAAATTATTGTCAACCAAAATTTTAATACTCAAATTTTAAATTTAACCAAACAAATGGATTTTTAACTACAAATATCGAATTTTCAATTGGAATAAGTAAAATTTTCAGTTGAAAAAAATTACTTGTGACAAAAAAACTTAGCTTGTATGGAAAAAATTAACTTCCAAACAAATCAATTTCCAAGCAAAATGATGAATCTCCAAATAAAATTCAAAATGCTTAAATTTGGCAAGTGAATTTCAAACCAGAAAGACGAGTTTCCCGTGTGGAAAAATGTCCTGGCAGTCTGGTTACAGGTCTGGCCCACGTCTGGATTGTCTAGTCTGGGAGATCTGGTCTGGCCCAGGTCTGACGCTAGCGTGGCCTGGGCCTGATGCTATCTAGACCGTCTAGTGTGGAAGGTCTGACCTAGCCCAGCTTTGGCACTGACCAGCGAGCCCTGGATAAAAAACAATCTAAGTCCGATCAGCAAATTTTTTTTGACATATTTCAAAAAAGTTACAGGATGTTT
>WSXT02208618.1:0-15897 GCA_011762715.2 Neuroterus valhalla
AATTCAAAAAGAATGTTTAACAGATTTTTAAAATACAATACTTATTCGATTTGGAAAATCTCTACTAATTATTTTTCTAATATAGAAGACATATAATATAACTTTTTTTCACGAAAATTCCCGAAGTCGAGTTTTGAAAATTGAAAAGGACATATGCAGTCATAAAAATGCCGAGGGACAAGTTTTGATAGTTTCAAAAGGAAAAGATGGTCACGGAAATGACTAGGGATAAAATACATGTGTGTAAGTTTCCAGAATTGGTAAAGGAAAAAAAAGTAATAAAAAATTCCTGGTATCAAGTTTTATTATGAAAAGAACAAACGTGGCTTTGAAACTAAAAACTTGGTCTTGCGAGGGGTCTTGAGAGTTCCTAGAAATGAATCCAAAAATTTGGCAAGGCCAAACGTTATCCCAAAAAAAATAGAGATAGGACTAGGTACAAGTTCCAAGAGTTGGAAAGGGCACGAGTGGTCATAAAAAACCTGAACACAATTTCTTACATTTGGGAAGGGCAAATGTGATTAAGAAAAACCTAAGCAGAAGTCTGGGAAGTTGAGGAGGGCACGGAAGGGCAAACGTTTTCATGAAACTCAATAGGGCAAAGCTTCGAGGGTTAAGAGGCAAAGGGGGTCATCAAAATGTTTGAGGGCAAGTTCAAAGAGTTTGAGAATGGAAACATGGCCATCAAAAACCTAAGCACAAGTTTATGGAAAAAAGGGCGAGCATAGTCATGGAAATTCGTAGGGAAAAGTTTCAAAAATTAAAAACAATGGAGGCGGTTTCACAAATTCCTTAGAGCAGTACTTAGGAGTTAGAAAAGGCAAACATTATCACAAAAAAATAGAGATGGGACTAGAGACAAGTTCCAAGAGTTGGAAAGGGCAAAAGTGGTCATAAAAACCTAAACACAAGTCCTTGAAGTTAGAAAGGGCAAACGTTATCACACTATTCAATGAAGATAAGACTAGGGACAAGTTCTAAGAATTGCAAAGGGCAGAGGAGTGGTCATCAAAAACTTAGGCACAATTTTTTCAATTCGTGAGGGCAAATGTGGTTATTAAATACCCAAGCAGAAGTCTGAGAAGTTGAAAAGGGCACGGAAGGGAAAACGTCATAAAACTCAACAGGGATGAGTTTCAGGGATCGACAGGGCAAAAATGGTCATAAAAGTTCCTAGAGACAAATTTTGAGAGTCGAAAGGGCAGATGGGGTCATAAAAAGTTTAATGGCAAGTTCTGAGAGTTGAATAATGTAAGCATGGTCATAAAAATCTGAACACAAGTTTCTAGAGAAAAGAGCAAACATAGTCATGACAATTCGTAGAGACAAGTTTGAGAAATTGAAAACAACGGGGGTAGTTACACAAATTCCTTAGAAGTCTTAGAACCATATTTAAGAATTAGAAAAGGCAAAAAGGGCCATAATAATACCTAGAAATAAGTCTCAAAAGTTGAAAAGGGCAAACTTTGTCATAAAAATCAATGGGGATCAGTTTTTAGGGTAGAAAAGGCAAAAATTGTAATTAAAGTTCCCATGGACAAGTTCTAAAAGTTCGAAACAACGAAAATGGTTCTGTAAATTCCTTATGGCAATTTTTTAGAGTTGAAAAGGGGAAAGTATGCAATAAAAAGTGGTCATACAATACCTAAGCATATCAAAAGATCATATAAATTTCTAGATACAAGTTTTACAACAACAAAGATTGTTATAAAAGATTCTGAGAACAATATTTCGAATTTGGAAAAAGCAAAATAAGTCACAAGAATTCCTAGAAATAAGGGTTTCTCACAGTTGGAGAGTGCAAACGTCATAAAATACCTAAGCACAAGTTTTGGAATTTGGCAAGCGCAAACATGGCCATAAAAATTTCTAGGGACAGGTTTTGCAAATTAGAAACAACGAGCGTGGTTTCGAAAATTCCTAAAAGCAATTTCTTAGCATTGGAAAATGCAAAATAGAACGAAGAAATGCCTAGAAACAAGTTTCAAATGTCGGGAAAGGCAAACTTGGTCATAAAAATCATTAGGCATAAGTTTTGAGGGATGGAAAGGGAAAATATTGTCATAAAAGTTGCAAGGGACAAGTTCTGAGAGCTGTAAAGGGCAAAAGTGGTCATAAAATACTTTGGCATAAGTGTTGACAGTTGTGTACGGCAAACATGGTCATGAAAATTCCTAGGGACAAGTTTTACATGTTGGAAACAATAAAGGTTGTTATAAAAATTCCTAAGGGAAATTTTTCAGAATTGAAACATGCAAAATAGGTCATAAAAATGCCTAGAACAAGCTTCAAAAGTGTGCTCAGAAAACTGCCTAGGGACAAGTTCTGAGAGTTGAAAAGGGCAAAACTGGTCATAAAATACCTAAGCACAAGTCTTGAAAGTTAAAAAAGGCACACATGGTCATAAAAATTCTCAGGGACGTGTATTACATGTTGAAAACAACGAAGGTTATCATAAAAATTCCCAAAGGCAACTTTTTATAGCTAGAAGGGTAAAAATAGCCATAAAAGGACAGGTTTGAAAAATTGGAAAGGGCAGAAATTGTCCCAAAAATTAATAGAGATAAGTTGCGAAAGTTGGAAAGGAAATACAAAATTTGTATCGTCTCTATTTGTTCCAATATTTTCTTGAATCAATTCTATCATTCGTTAATAATGATATAACATAACAAGTTCATTTAAAATCGAAACCTTATCTAGTCTAGCCTTTAAATACCAGCTAAAACAAAAAATTAGAATAATCTACATGAAGCAATGCAATCAAGACTTCGAATGATCTTATAATTTATATTCTTAAATGTTCTTGCATAATTTATTTCCATTAATGGGTATCTTGTCTGAGCAAGTATTTCGTATTCTTCTATAATTCAAGTTGATTATTCCATGCAAATTTATTGCGATGTCTTACCAGGAAACATTTGCTACTGATTCAAGAGTCACTGAAACATAAATAATAGTGAAAAGAAATTGTTTTGGGGTTCTATTTAGAAATAAAATTCCACTATTTTCCTAAAAAGTCATCTTTATTCCGTAAGACACATTAATCTTTGATTTTTTTTTAATTTACTGGGAAATCTTCCTTGTTTTGTACACATTCCTTTTCAGTTGTTGAATAATTATTAATATAATAGAAAAATAAAATACATATATAGTAGAAATTTCATATTCTTTGGTCGATATTTAACCTGTTACATTCAGCATTCGTCTTTTCCGGTTGGGAATTCAGATATATATTTTTTTAATATAATTATATGCAACTTGAAGTTAAATTATCTTGTTGGAAAATTCTCCTCCTTTTCCAAAAATTCATCTTTCTTCGTTCAGAATTTATATCACTTGGCTAAAAATTCAACTAACCCGTTGAAAAATAATCTTTTCGTTGAAAAATGAAGAATCCGGTTAGAAATTCTTATTTGATGGAAAATCAACTCTCTGATTGGAACTTTATCATTTTTGGTTAAAAACTCACTGTTCTGTTGACAATTAACGATTGCAAATTAAAAATTCAACTTTTTTGTGGAAGACGTATTTATTTTGGAGGAAATTTTATCATCTTTTTGAAGCAATATTTCTCGGTAGAAAATTCTACTGTTTTGATTGAATATTTCTTCTTGGATAGAAAGCTCGTCTTTTGGAATAAAAATTTATATTGCCTTATAGAAAAATTAATAATTTTCAGTCTGAAATTCAACACTTTCTTCCAGCATTCCTCTTTTTGTATAGAAAATTCATCTTTCTTGGTTGAAAATTGAGATCTAGGTTGAAAATTCATCTTTTTAGTTATCATAACAATTTATATTTCTTAGGAAAAAATGCATCTTTGTCGGTTTGCAATCAACTTTTTTCTTGAGAATTCAACCTTCCTGGTTCGAAAGTCAACAATTCTGTTATTCATCCGTCTTTTTGGAAAGAAATTTATCCATTTGTACTGAAAATGCATTCTTCTTGATTTGTTCTTTTTAGTTTAAAATTTTAACCATCTTCTGAAAAATCCATCTTTTCGTATTGTAAATCATTGATTTGGTTGAAATTAAACTGTTTGGTTGAAAATTCAACTATTTGTTCTAGAGTTGGTCTTTATTCATCGCAATTTCGACCATTTTGGTCAGGATTCAACAATTAGGTCAAAAATTGTACAATTTTCTGATAATTATCGAAACATTGTTGATTTGTTGCAAAGTAATCGTTTTGCGGTTGAAAATTTGTCTGTTTGGTTGCCATATCAATATATGTATATTCATATCAATTTCATTTCAACTTCATATCAATTCATATTTCCAATCTTTTTTGGTTTGAAATTAACTTTTTTGTTTGAATTCATCATTTCGGGTTTTGAAATCTACCAAATTTGTTGAAAATTAGTCCTTTTGAATCGAAAATTCATCTTCTGCTTTGGAAAATTAACATTTTTGTTGAAAAATCATTTATGATCTAAAGAGTAATCTTTTTCAACTTTTTAGTTGAGAATTCATCATTTTGGGATTAAAAGTTAACAAGTCGGCTATACTGTTATATTTTTGGAAAGAAAATTGATCCTTTTATACTGAATATTCATTCTTCATGATTCGTTCTTCTTAGTTTGAACGGATAACCATCTTTTGAAGAGTTCATATTCTCTTATGGAAAATCCATTATTTAGTTGAATTTTAAGTCTTTACTCAAAAAATCCATTATTTGTTCGGAGATTGATTATTTTCGGATCCAAATTCGACCATTTTGCTCATGTTTCAACGATTCGGTCCAAAATTCAACTTTTTTTTCGAAAATTATCGAAAAATTGTTGAATTTATATTCGAGAATTGAACTTATTCGTTAAAAAGTAACCTTTTTTGTGTTGAAAGTTTGTCTTTCTGGTTGTCATATTAATTTGAATTTCTGGGAAAATATGCATCTTTCTTTGTATGAAATCAACTCTTTTGTTGAAAATTCATCATTTCGGTCTTAAAAATTCACAAACTTTTTTGGATATCATTCATTTTGGAATAAAAATTTATCTTCTGTGTTATAAATTTAATCTTTTTGTCGAAAACACAACTATTTTGTTGAAGAGGTATGTGTTTTTGTTAGAAATTTAACTCTTTTGTTGAGATTTCGTCCTTTCGAATAAAGGATTCATGTTTTGTGGTAGAAAATGGATCTTTCGTGTTAGTAATTCAATTTTTTATTGAACAGTACAGTGGATATTTCGAATATTTTTGTTTGGTGTTTTTTTGTAAAAAAAGGGGGAATTGTAGTTTTGTACTGAAACACTCCAGATATAGGAAATTTGCGTTAAAACTTTGAAATGAGGCACCTCTTATATTCATATCGTTAGGTTTCAAAATACGACGCCGAAACGGACTCTCCCATGGAAAAACCATGGATCAGCAATTACGTTTTTGATCCTCGAAGAATGCATGCTTCTCATTACGCAAGTGTTACTCTATTCATGTCGTTGGCCACATGGTGGCACGAGCCATAATTGATCATGCAGCCATGTGGTAACAAGTTTGATAAAGATTAAACCTCAAAAATGACCAATCAACCCAACAATTTTGTTTACTTCCGGTTTCAGCTGATATATGCCATGATAACACTATCAGCTTCATTCGATTCATTCTCATCAATACATTCAATTTATTTGTTCCAATACAGATTAAAAACATGAGGGGCCATCCATCAATTAGGACATCAATTTTTGGCTTCTATTTCAAAAAAAGTTTTGAAGGAAAAAAAGATTACTGTTAAACAAAATAGTTTTATTTCCAACTAAAAAGTTCCTTGTCTACAACGGGATATGAATTTTTAATCCGAAAAGACGACATTTCAACAAAAGAGTTGAATTTCCAACGTAAAAATAGATAACTGTCCCACAATCTGATGGACTTTTTAACGAAAAGATGTATTTAATGCTATTGAAGATAAATTTCAATCCAGATGGACGGAATTTCAACAGAAGATTTATTTTCAACCAAGGAAGATGAATTTCCGGCCAGAAAAAATAAATTTCCAGTTCCGAAGGATGAATCTTCTATCCAAAAAGTGGAATGTTTAATCAAAACCGTTGACTTTTAAACCGCAGATGATAAATCTTCAATAAAGGAGTTTATTTTCAACCAAGAAAAATGCACCTTTTACCAAACAGTATAAATTGATATGTCAACCAAAAAGAGGGATTCACAACTAAAAACTCGATTTCTAATAAGGAAAGATGATTTTCTATTCAAAAAGAAGAATTTTTAACCAAAAATCGTTTAAATTTCTGACTAAAGAAGACGAATTTCCAAATTGTCATCTTTTAGGGTTAAATAGGAATGTTGCATAAAATGCGATAAAAAAGATATTTTTATCCTTGAGTAGCACATTACCATATCCTAAGAAGAAGGACTTTCTCATTGAATAAGAAACGTTTCTTTTCGTGATCAAGTTCGAATATGGCATCCGCTCGCGGTATTTTTCGCCAGAAGTGGTGACAACTCAAACCGCCTTAAGTATGCAAACATTTTGTTTTCGAAAAAAAAACGGTTCATAAACATGCATTTTAATGTGTAAATGTCGGTTAGCGATTTAAATATATCATTATCAAATAATGATTGATAATGAAATAATCTTCCGCGATTCCAGCCATTCTATTTACGTATTACGGGCCTAACCTAAAACTATCGCATTTCATGTCAGTGAAAACCGCTAAAATAAGTTTTAATTTGTTCGCATATTTTTTTTTTGTAAGTATATTTTTGATTTCTCGGTGCTAGGCATTTACAGGTTAGTTTGGATAATCGGCCAGGCAGGCGGCACTCCTATAAAGGCCGCTAGAATAAATTGGACGTCAGACCTGATCGCAGCCGTGTAGCAGCGCTGGCTGTTCTTTTAGGCCGATAATTATTCTTCAGCATAGGTATAATTCAAGTTTGATTTATTTCATTGATGAAAACATGTTTTTTTGCATATTTTCATCTTGGGACAATATTTTGTAATATTTTATGTACCCAATAAATTAATAGCTACTAATGAAAAAAAGGAAGAAACCATTATTTTTTGACTTTATGCGAATACGCTGCCCAACGAATACATGCAATAATTCAATTAAATTGCATATATTTATAACATTTATATTGATTTTTGGAATAAGACATTGATTCAACTAAATTATGAAAGTTTATACTTCTTTTCAAATTTATACAGTGATTTACATTGCTTTGTTTTGATGAACCAGTAAAAAATGAAGACATCTATAAAAATTGATAATGTTATATAAATATGTCGAATACTTCTAACGATTTTTATGGCAAAGGAAAGGATTTATAGAATAAATGAATATTTATTATAAAGTTGAATAGTAAAAAAATTATGTTCAACTAAACAAATGAATTTTCGACTACAACCAAAGATCTTTGCTACAACTATAGAATTTTCGATTGAAGTAAGTCCAATTTTCTTCATCTAAAATGAAGAGTAGGCGACTTTCAAACTATAGCGAATTTTAAACTGGAAGAGCGATTTTTTCAATTTCCTCTCTTTTGAATTCAAATCATGATTATTTTGAAAAGTCCACGTCCTATGGAAAAAATTCTCTGTTTCAAGTGAAATTATATTCCTGTACTGAAACTTCCTCCCCTGATATCAAAACTATGATTATTTTTAAAATCTACTGTCCCAAGTCAATTATATGAGGAGAAAGCAAATGGAAAGCGATGCATATATTCTTCTGAAAAGATTAAGAAAATAATTCTTTCTGTATTTTGAGGTTATCATCAATTCTATCATCAAACTTGAGTCGGCTAAAAAAAACTCATAGAGCAACGAACTTTCAAAAGGTTTTCCTTATAATGGGAAGAAATAAAAATCCTTTCTTTCGTAAAGTATAGATATAATAAAAAAATTTTCAAAACAGGAAAAGGAACGCGACATCCTTCAAATCAAATGGTTTTCTAGATAAATTCCCGGTTATTTCCCGGTTTTTTTCCAGAAAATAAAATTTCCTCTGCTTTTCTGGTTTTCCCTTCAAGTCACCACCCCGTTTATATTTATTGCAGAAGTTGAGAAATAATAAAAATAAAAATATTTACTGTTTTAATAACAGACTCATCCTTTCCAAGTATCGGATGCTCCGTAAGAAGATTCTCAAGATTGATGTGTTTTATGTAAATCGCATGACCTTGTTTAAGTTCAAAATTAGTTCTGAAAAAAGCTTGTTGTTAGATTTTAATAACTTCATTATCACTAGGCACAATAAAAACTTGTGTTTTTGGAGGAATCTGCATAACCTGCCTGCAATCAGCTGTCAATCAGGAAGCCGCGAAACCTGATTGGTCAATCTCGAAAAGTAACATGGCGGCTAAAGTGTAAAATAGACGTAAAATAGAAATTTTTTTTTCTTGAGGCATTACTAACATAAGTCAAAAAATGTTTCTTTTTTCCATTCGGTTATTCGTTACTTCCATTCGGATAAAAATCCATGCACACAATATTTTTCACTTCTAAGACTTCATTTTTGCCAGTTATTTAACTATCTTATATTTTTTCTGCGATTTTTTTCAAGAAAAAATTGATCATCAAAAAGATTGTTAATAAGCTGTAAGCTGAAACTCACAAAAATGAATCAAGAGTGATAAAATTAACACCAGTCACCATATGAGTTAACATACGACTGACACGTCTAACCGGTTCTATTTGAAGTTATTAGCAGTAACGCCGCAAGCGACAAGTTGGCTTCCTAAATTTTATTTTGTTAAATATATACGGGCGATCATGTCAATGCGGGACGAAGCCTGAAAAAAAAATTTAATACGTAAAAATTCGTCCGTCTGAATATTGTATTCAATTATCTTGCTATGATTTGGATGCTCACATAAATTACAAAAACAACAAATGTGCGTGTGGAAACCTATTGTGTGTGTAGAAACGCTTTTTTCTGAAAATTCAGCGAACTAGAAGATGACGTCATTTCGTTTCAACAGTTACTAGTGTTCAAAAAATTAAAATGATTTTGCAAAATGGTTATTTAAACCTAACTAAATGGAAATGCATGTGATTATTATCAATCTTTTATAAAATGATTGTATTATTAAGTTCTTACCATACAAATATTTCTAAAAGGTCATTTAAATAACGTTATTGGTTGAAAAAAATTACTTCATTTTCTAGTTCGCCGAATTTTCGGAAGATAACGTCATTTTTCGTTCCAAATCATGTCACGTCCAATGACGTGTAAAAATAACGTAATTTCAAGACGTTATTTCGTAACGTCATTCTTTGCAATATGATCATATTTTTTGTACGAAATCCATCTCCTTCGCTTGAAATTCCTTTTGTTTGGTTGAAAATTTGATTCTTTTCTGGAGATCAAACTCATTTTTCGTGAACTTATCTGGTTTGATCAAACATTCATCCATTTGATTCAAAGTTGAACTATTTAAGAAAAATGAATTTTTTGGCAGAAGGTTTATCTTTTTCGTTGCAAATTGCAAGATCCAGTTGAAAAATCAACTATTGATTCAGATTGAATGTATTTTGTAGAAAATTCTTGCATTCTTTTGCTAATTCATATCTCTCAACGGAAAATTATTCTTTTTGGTCAAAAAATTATATCGTCGAATGAGAATTCGACTTTCTGTTAAGATAATAAATTTCTTCCATGAAAATCACTCTTTTTGATGAAGATTCATCACTATAGTTCAAACCGTTCCTCTTTAGGTGGGTGTATATATATTTTGGTTGAAATTTGTTCTTTTTTGGTTAAATGCTAATGTTTTTGATTTCCAATTCAAATATTTTCGATTAAATTATTTATCAACTATTACGTTTTTCGTTGCGAATGCATTCTTCATGGTTGAAGATTCAACTATTTTGTAGAAAATTCTTGTTTTTGGCTTGATTCAACAGTTCAGTTGGAATTTTTGGTTGTTTGAGATTCAACTTTTCTTTTAGAAATGCCCTTTTTTCTGTGAGAAATTAATTTTTTTACGTGTTCTGAGTATCTGGAATCAGTTATTTCCTTGATAGAAAATAAACTTTCTCGTTGAAAACTCGTCTCCTCAGCTCATGAATTTCTGTACTATAAAAGATTAAAAGCTCAAACTTTGTTCGAAAAAGTCTTTCAGATTCAGGATTAAACTACATATTTAAAAAATTAATCTTTTATTTTAAATAATTTTTGAAGCTGGAAGTTACAGGATTCTAATTTTGATTAAAAATTGATATTTTTTTAGTGGAAAATCTGGCTATTTTGTTGCGGTAAAAACTATCTTTTTGAGAACTCGCTTTTTTGTTGTTGTTTTGATCTGAATGGAGATCAGTTTTATTTTGAGTTCAAATTTCATCTTTGTAGGTAAAAAATTTGGCTGTTTGGTTCGAATGCAACCGTTCTGTTGGAAGTTATATTATTCTGCTGAGATTCAGGCTAATTTTTGGGAGTCATCCTTTTTTATGGAAAATTCGACTGTTTCATAAACATTCATTCACTTTATATAAGAATTCATCTTCCATAACAGAAAAGTAATCTTTCTTCTTTGAATATCTGATTTTTTTAGAAAATTAAACATTTTTTGTACATTCATGTTTTTCGGTTCAAACTTCAACTGTTTTGTTAATAATTAGTCCTTCTGAATAAAAAAATTCATATATCATAGTAACGAAGTCCTCTTGCTCAGTTGATAATGATCTTGTTGGCTTTAAAACATAATTATTTGCCTGGAAGTTCAACCATGTTCTTGAAAATTCGACTTTTTTGGTTGCCATTTTTAAGGTTGAAAATGTCAAAGAACAAAGAATTGAGGATTTAGGAGCCTAAAAAGAATCAAACTGTCCCTAATAATAGCGCAAGACGCACGTTGCGGGTTTGCGTACTGCGTAGTCGGAACTGATCGAGAGATTGGGAGGGGTAAGTTTACAGGCGGACCGTCAGCGTTTTACTGGTAGCGTCACTGCTTTGCCAGTTCACAACTAATTAAGAAAAATGCATTTATTGAGCTGAAGGTTCATCTCCTCTGCTGCAAATTTTTAAGTGGGGAGAAAAGTTGAAAATAAATTATTATTTATGGGTTCAAAAATTTAGAAACTTAGTTAAGAATTCAACTATTCCAAAGAAGGTTTATATTTTTTGTTGGAAATCAAACTATTTCTCTTAGAAACTAGAAATTCATTTTCAATTGCAGAGAAATTTTCTTTCTTGAGTGCAAATAAACTTTTTATGCAACTAATATGATCATTTATCCTTTTGGATTGAGAATCCACATTATAAAAAAAGTTATTTTGTACGATTTCTTTTGGTAATAGAGAGTATGATTGATTAAATTTTGGAAAATGAAGAGTATGAAGGATTAGGTATTACTATTATATACTTTTTTTGCTCTGTGTCGTACAGTCGAAAGTACTATAAAATCTGGAATTCTTATACGTGCTCTCCTAGGAAATGAAAAATGAAAGTGTGGGTAGGGGTCCCCCATGCTGTCTGATTTATTAATTTGATCGAAATACAGCCTCTCTCGAAAATGCTCAAGAAGAGCCTCCAGGGTTCTATAAATTTGTGGATCCGATGACAGCTTCCAATTAAACCTATTGGAATGATGAAGCGACTCCTTTTGCTGCAGTTATCATCAAATCCTTCTTTATGAAATCATTATTAATGCTCTTTTTTGTTCACTTCTTAACCAAACTATGCGTTCGCATAATATAGATTTCAATCTTGTGAAACATAGGGTTACAAAGGGGAAAACAAGGAAGCAGAAACATTTAGGAAATAAATTATATACAACCGGTTTGTTGCATATCCTGTTCTTCGAGATTTGATGACGAGGTAGGCGGTTCTAACAAAAATTGTATCAATGAAGAGATTCTTTTTGCTTTATTTTTAGAAAAATACTGCTTTTGATGAATGAATGAAATCACGAATGAAATCATGAATGATGCTCTTTTTAGAATCACTTTTCCGGTAAATCAAAACACTAAATGTGGCGGTACCGATTGGCTCTGCAGCAGAATGGTCTCAAAACCTCCAGATTCATTGTTCAATTGTTAGGAAAAAAATTAGGAAACTTCAGGACATAAGTTATGTACAACCATCATTTTGTTCAATATCCTTGTTTCTTTAAGATTTGGTCACGAAGTAGGCCCTAACAAAAATTAATCAAGTTGCATATATGTCAATTGAATCCTCTGAATGTGGATCATGAGGATAAGAAATCAACTTTTATTTTTATTCCTGCTAAGAATGTGAAATAAAAGAAATTAATTAAACCTGTTCCGCTAACATATTACTTTACATGAAGAAAATCATCAGTTCAATCCATGATATTAGAATGTGCTTCCCAACAGAACTCTGATTACAACCTTGATAGATCATAATTCAAAAAATAATGTTGCCATGTGGCGTATTATATCATATGTTCGTATCACGATCTTGTATAATTTATAGTTCATGTTTCCTATAGAATGATCAGATTAATAGCATTACTGAAATCAACAAATAAGTATGTTTAATTGACTACCTAAAAGATATTACGATATTTCAGTGCAGTAGAAATATCTGTAGAAATATCACTGTTCATGTAATCACCTCAATCAGAAAGGTTTTTACAAGGAAAGATCTTGTGGCTCTAGTCTTAGCTATCTTATTGCACTAGTCGCCATCCCTAATTGTACCTTTGAGGGTGGCAAAGAAGATAATGCTAGAGATATGAACGCAAAAAGGTACTTTTTCATCCAGGATCGGCTTATGACTTGTTTGCAGTATAACCGACTATGACTGCAGTTCCTTACCTTAATTATACCGCGGAATGCTTATGATTCTATAAAACTTCTGTACATGCGGCACGTTGAAAGTCCTCGCAATTATTAATTAACTCATGTGGCGGGTTGCCTGTTGACTCTTCACCCGAGATTCCACCAAGTTTCATTTGGCCCGATGATGGGTCTCAGAGGCGTGATGAACTTAATGATTATCCGTTGAAATGTTGGTTTTAGAAGTAAAACTTCTATATGCGCGTTGTGAAGTGGTGAAATGGTGACGCTGATCAGTGAAACAGTGACGATCAAGTTCAGTCACACTTGCTCAATTACCGTCACTTATATGCATTTTTTAGTAGGCAAGTGTGCGTTGTTCGTAGCAGCACGTTCAGCCGGCATGTAAGCCCGGAGATTTTCGAGAGCAGTGTATCCTATTCGCAAAAATTATCTTCAGCAAATTTAATGCATCTAAGTTACTGCAAAATTATTACCTCAAATAGATTTCTTGAAGACTTTCGGATCACATGCATCTGTTATCTCTTTATAAAACGCAATGATAAAAAATGAAGTAAAAATGACCTCCAATATCCGATATCGACATGATGTGGTTCAAGTATGAACGTAGTACAATTGTATACATCTTTCACACATTTTATTAAGGTCCGCGAAGATAATTACGTATTTATCAACGAAGTTTATTGACGTCTGTGGCTACACCATCATTATGTTCTTATTTCAACGCATATATCTTTGCAAAAATCAAGCAAGAAAGCTCATTAAGGAAAGATCATAAAACTTGAAAAACTATGCCTCCGACACTTGAATGGGGAAATGCAGGCAGGAAATAGAACATGCAGAGAAGAATGAAATATAACAACTACGCAAACGAAGACGAGGAAAGAAAACTGCATTGCAAACGAGCAAACAAGCTTCAAGAGGCTGGAACGGCTACAGAATATGCGCAAATAATCCGAGATTTACGATTACGATGTGTATTTTGCATTGATATGGGAGATGAGTTATATCGATATCATATTGTGAGATATGCGAACTCTGTATCAAAAACATAACAATTTAAGTGGGTCAATTTGTTATTTCCTCGGTTGCTCCACTATGCGATTTCAAAATTAATTTATTGCTCTTTGTTGAAACAAATCAACAAAAAATTATCGAAGAAAGTCAATTATAGTGATAGAGGTTTTTGAATTCCTATGCAATAAAACATTTCTTTTTGTTACAACATTATTTTCATTAGAATACCATTCAATATGCCCTGAACAAGAAATCTCTAAAGGATATTGTCGACTTCTATTGCAACGATTCTGTCGTTGTGGAAGAACGCTTCTAACGCCAGTGCTATATTTATGATATTCAAGTCACAAAAATAATGGTGGATCAATCTTCCAAACGTTTTTCTTGAAGGAAAAGACCCGTATCTCATGTTGCTGGATAACTGATTGGCTGAATTAGAGTGTCGCTTGCCACTACCTCGAAATATCGAACGAAAACATTTCTAAATACTGAGAATTCAAAATTCTGTTTGAAGAACGTAGACCTCGTAGTGGATATGATTTAATATGACGCTGCACTGCCTACTGCTAGAGAGCTGGAATCCTTCATGACATATCTCTATGCGTTATTGTCTGTTTCGATTGTAACGATTATCTCGTTGCCAGAGAACGCGCTTCTAACGCTGCTACTATGTTATGTATATTCAGGTCGGAAAAAATAATGGCGGATCAATCTTCCAACCGTTATAGCTTCATAAATGGGGCAACAGACTAACTAGGCTAAGTTGAAAACGCGAAATCGTCTTCGTTTGCTACATTATTGCTATTCGAGTCACAAAAAATAATGTCGGATTATTCTTCCAAACGTTGTTACACTGTAAATGAGGCAACATATTACCTAGGCTAAGTTGAAAATGCAAAAGTATCTCCGTTTGCTATATTATCGACATTCAAGTCACAAGAAATAATGGCGGATTAATGTTCCAAACGTTGTTACATCATAAGATAATATGATTTAATATGACGCCCCACTGCTAGAGAGCTGGAATCCTTCATAAGGAATCTCTAAACGATATTGTCGATTTCGATTGTAACGACTAGTTCGTTGCGAGAGAACGCTTCCAACGCTGCTACTATATTATGGATATTCAAGTCGCAGAAAATGATGACGGATTAATCTTTCAAACGTTTTTCCTTGACGAAAAGGACACGCGTCTCATGTCCTTAGTTGCTGAGTTGTCCTTTGATTTCCGTGATCTGATTTGCTGAATTTGAGAGTCACGGTCCACTAGACCAAGATATAGAACGATAACATTTCTGAATGCCGAGAATTCGGAACTCTGTTCGAAGTACGTAGATCTCAAAGTTGATATGATTTCATGTATCTAACGCTAGAATGATAGAGAGTTTGAATCTTCTAGAAGAAATCTCCAAACGATATTGTCGGTTTCGGTTATAACAATTCTCTTAGTTGCCAGTGTTTTGTTGCTTGACGCGTGACAAGAGGTTCAGCTCAGCAGCAATATGTGTGTCTGCAATAAGATTATAGTAGACGATTCCTAGTTTCAGTTCGATATTCAATTTCGATGTGACGCTCCAGATGTAATGCTTCCGAAGAAACAATTTCAATGTTACGCTTGCTTGATGCTTACTTGCTTCAATTTTCAAGTAAAAGGAACAGACTGCTTCATCTTCCGCAATACGTCGTACATGATTCCTCCTCTGATAAAACAATAAAGCTGGCATGGAAAATTGAGTTGACAATTTTTTGCTATTGGGAATAAAAGTTAGGAGAGAAGTAAGTTTCACATGTCCCTTACCTTTCCGAAGAATTTGTCTAGCTCATGATTTATGAAATCCTATCTGATAAAATTGATAGAACAAAATTATCGAAAATCTCGCACTCATTCTTGTTATTGAAAACCTGAATAGCTTTTCATTGTTCGAAGTTTTTCCATATGTTAAATTCAGGATTCTTGAAATTTTTTGAAAAATTAATCATGAAAATCAGAATAATCATAAAAAAGATTATGTGAATTGAAACTTTTTTATCTATTTAATGTTTTTCTTGCGCCTTAATCAGAACTTCCAAATTATCTAATTTATTGTTCAATATATGATGCACGTTCTTTTTTAGCGCGCTTTTCTGGAAATTAGTATTTCGAAAAAGGCTGTTCTACAT
>WSXT02208618.1:15997-33386 GCA_011762715.2 Neuroterus valhalla
TTGTTCAATATATGATGCACGTTCTTTTTTAGCGCGCTTTTCTGGAAATTAGTATTTCGAAAAAGGCTGTTCTACATAAAATCAATATGTTTCGAAAAGGTTTAAAATTTATGGAAATTTTAGGTTGAGCAACTTTCCAATAAAAATTGTAACTTCCAAACAAAAATCATCATGAAGATGCTCAATTTCAAAATTTTTTTCTTTTATTTCAGCGTTTAACACGTTTCGTAGAATCCAAATTCTTCAATAAGTTACGTCTTTCGATTTTGTCACTTACCAGAAATTAACATTTTCAACGGAACCTCATTTGATTTTGAAAATTATAAAAAAATTAAAAAAGATTCTAAATGAGATTATCAATTTTCTTATCATTCTCTTTTATATCAGTGGCGTTTCGTATCGATGGTTTGTATTTTTTAATCAGAATTACTTTAATTTAAAAAACATTAAGAATCTTTCAGAACCTTTGGATTATTAAAATGTTCTATTATATTTCAAAGAAGATTTACAACAATTTGAGAATATTTTCGGTTGGCTTTTCATAGTTATTATCAGATTTAAGAAGGATTTGAATTTTGTGTATATTATAGGTTGAGCTAGCAGTTTTTACTAGAAATATCGATATAGATTTCAGACAAGACAAAAATTCTGGACTGATTTGAGGTTATGTTAATATTTACCACTAATCGGTTTTTTCCAACGAAAATCATTAGATTTTGGAAGAGATATAAAATTTTAAAGACTTTTATGTTATTTTTTGTCATTTTCCATTCGGTCAGAAATTATTGCTATTTTTAATTAGGAAAGCATCAGGTTATATTGGTGTGTTTCATCTGAAATTTGGTTCTTCAAAAAAAAAATTAGTAGATTTGAAACTGATCATTTTTGTTCCCAACTCTGCACATCAACATTAGAAAAAAAAAAAGAAATTTACGTATTTTTTGTATAATTCGTTGTTTTCGGTAGAAAATCATCTATATATATTAATATCTTCTTTTTAAAATTATTTTTATTTAAGGATTCATACTTTCAGTTGAAAATTCCCTTAATTTCTTGCAGATTATACTATTCAATTCAAAATTGTTATATTTCATAATAACTAAACTTTTCTGTTGAAAATTCGTCTCTCTGGATAAAAATTCAACAATAAGTTAATACATTTATATTTAAGGCTCACCTCTCTAGTTTCCAATTCCACCAAATAATTGGTCGAACATTTAGGTATTTTGTTGGAGTTCGTGTTGTTTGTATGACATCGATCTTCGTGGAGGAGAATACTTTTTTTTTGCTAATAAAAATTTACTTATTTTGTAGGAAACATAATTATTTGGCACAAAATTCATCTACATGAATAAAAGTTTCTCCTTCGATGTAAATTTATTCATGTTATGATTTTCCTTGTTTGAACTTATCCATTTTTGATCGTTTAATCATATTTTGAAGATATTAATTAGAACATTTGATCGAAAATTAATGCAATTTGTTACAAATTTATATGCTGGTAGTTAATCAATCTACTTGGATAAAAATTCATATTTTTAGGTTGGAACATCGTCTATTTTATTGGAATTTTAATTATATTGTTGAAGATCAAGTTTTTTTTCTGGAAGTCATCCTTCTTGATCGAAAATTCAAATGTGTTTCCAAAAAATATTAACTTCGATAGTGAATTATTCTCCTTAGTTGAAAATTCAACCATTGGTTTATGCATTCGGCTGTTTCGTTAAAAGTTCATCGATTTATCTTTTAGTCTATTTATTTTGTTCGATTCATCTTTTTTGGTCGAAAATGTAAATATTTTCCCAAAAACGGTTTCTTTTTATGGAAAATTAATCTCGTCGTCCGAGAATTTAACCATAACGTTATCAAGTCAGCTACCTAATGAAAATTTTATCTATTTTGTTTAAAGTTTAAATATTTTATTGATTATTAAATTACTTTGTTGAGGTCATCTTCTCTGGTCGAAAATTAGGATGTATTTTTGAAAATTGTTGCGCTTTTGATGGAGAAGTGATTTTTTTTTTCTAATTCGAGTATTGGGTTTCAAATATAGCAGTTTTGGAAAATAAATTTGTAGTTGTTTAATGTTTTATTGTTTATTCGGAAAGGGAACTGATGAAAAATTCGTACTTTTGATTTAAAAATTTGTCTTTTTTGGTTGAAAATAAACATACGGAATTCATATAAAAAAAATAACGAATAATGTGACTTTAATTGGTTGTTTAAGATTTTGAAACTTACTCACCACTTTTCGTTGAAGCCTACAAAACACAATGATCTTCCAAAAACAAACGATTGTGCTGATGAAGGTTTTTGGATCCCCACAATGAAACATTTGACACAAGACAATTTGCATCAGGAACTCATCAAATATCCATATAAAAGAGTCTCTTCAGATACCTCCTTATCTAAATCCGTGCGACTTCAATTTAAGAAGCCACATTTCTTGTAGGAAGCGCTTAAAAGATACCGTAAGCATAATTTTTTATCAGCTTTTAATCCGCCGGCTATTTCTTTTTCGTTTAAGATCGGCGCCAAGCGGCCGATTGATTCAAGTGCGGATGAGTGTTCCATGTCAGAGCTAATGATTAGCACTAACCGTGGCCAAATCCAGAGCAAAATTACTTTAACAAGATTTGAACCCACCAGACAATTACGTCGTAGCTTGTCCTTGTTCTATTTCTATTCTAAGATCATATCGGATCGAACGATTTTAGGGAGAAGCTAGCTTCCGGAATCTACGCGTTAAAAATATAATCTTTTTATGAAATTTATGCTCCAAGTGTTGGATTAACCCATTTAATGGGAACTCCATGGCCCCATCATGGGAAAGAAATCCAATTTCAACAGTCGAAATTTTAGAGCTTAGACTCACAAAGAGGAATGTGTCCTTCGATGTAGCATGTGTTTCCAAGCTGCTGCTTACTTTCCATAAATTCGAGAGCTATCTATTAACTTTTCGTTGATGTATTTTGTCATATAAGAAATATGCTAGGAAAAAAATAAAAACTGTTATATGCTTTGATGATTTTGTCGCAGATTATACCTGCAGATTTAGTAGGAAACCTGTATTTTCACATAAACAATGCTTTAAATAATTTTCGTAAGCAGCAGGTTTGTATGTATGCATAAATTATAGTCATTATAGAAAGGAAAAAATTTTTAGGCAACACCGTTCAATAGTAACTCCGTTTCCTCATCACAAGGAAGCAATTTAATTCCAAGTCGATTTTAGGGTTCAGACTCACAAAGGATAACTTGTCCCTGGAAGGAACACGTGTTTTGAAGCTGTAATTAACTCTCGAGTTTACTTTACATACGAGGGCCCTTGTAAGTGCGAGGGCTATCCATGATCGTTTTGGTCATGTATTTTATCGTGAAAGCAAAACACCAGAGACAACTCAGAAAATTAGACTTGGAGGTTGACACTAAAAATGATCTCCTCTTGCGTACAAAGGATGTTTCTCGAAAGAAAAAGAATTTCCTCCTCAATTGAAGTTTCAAAGTATTTTCATTTGTCTCGGAAATAATCTCTCTGCAACAAACGCCATTCTTCTACGATAAACTTCATTCAATCTTGCTGCAACATAATTTGAACTTTGGACTTCGGGTCTTGTGTTTTGGAATGAATCATTTTTAGCAGCAGTTTTGCATGTAGGAATGCATGTACAACTAAAAAATGCATTCATGTAAATGGAAAGCAGCAAATGTTTCTTTGACGATACTAACAAGGAAGTTAAATGATAAAGTGGAAGATCTTTGCGTTCTCAACTGACAGCCATTCGCTTCTCATTGTTTTGAATAATCGATGTGCAACTCTTGACTACTACGAACCACGGGTTGCCACGGGTCGTCTTGAGTCCGCTTTACAGACACCATACTCAAAGTTTCTTTGGAGAAGATACATAGTGGAACGAATCAGAATGTAAATCATCCTCTGTGGCATCCGATGTATTCTGTCGGAGCAAGATTCGAGGTCTTAGCCTCGCATGAACCTTCTCTCTTTGTTTAGAAAGCGATAGATACATGGTAACTTGATCACTAAATAGCATTCTTGGATTCCTGTTTGGAGTTTTAAAAATTTCAAGTGCAGGACAATTGCGAAAGAGAGGAGCTCATCATAAGAAACATTATCAAACCACACCATCTTCACGGATTATACTTTTCCAGTTGAGAAGGTTGACAAGGGACACGATCATCTTATTTGAAATATGCTAAACCAGTTCTTTTTAATAAGCTGTGTTGGGTACTAAGGGAGACAATCCAGAGAAGAGATTTATTTCAAATATAAAATAAAATTAATACCGCTAACAAAAGTTTTGGAACAATTTCTCGAAAGAAAAACCGTTTAAAAGGAACGAGTCAGATTTTCTTGGAGAGAATACAGAATTATTGTATTCTCTCTCCCTAAAGTACAATACAATCTTCTTTCTATTGAGCACATTCAATTGCTGTTAGTGATAAGAGAAAATCATCGGGTATCTGTTGTCGACACCCTGGGAATCTTTGTGCTGGGAAGGTTGTGAAGAGGTAAGTTCTGTGGGTGAAAATGACAAATGGTCGATACGCGAGAGGAGAACTTGGAGGCGGAAAAACAGCCGAGAGGTTGAAGGGAAGGAAAAAAAATAACAAAATAACAAATGGACGTCGCATTTGGCATGTAATTAACGGCATTCGCAGAGAAAGCCAAGCAACGTGCAAGCATGGAACAAGCCAGTAGTCACGGAAGCCATTTACCGTTTGAATGCTCACCCACGATTTTGTACATCAGATCTGTTTCGTTCAAATTTTTATGACAATTTTTTCGTTCCATTCCTTTCTGTCTTCTCTAAAGTTGGTTAAATCTTAGAATCGAGAGCTTGTGTGAGAAGGCTGTAGAAGCTTACCTTCTAGAAAGCAACAAGTTCTATGTATTATTCTTGCTTATAAATCTTTTCTGAAGTACCTAAGGTTGTTTCTAAACAAACTAAAAACTATTTTATTTTACTTAGTCGAACGCAACATACGCACATGGAATCGTCATTTTGCTGTAGCTTGATTAACTCAAACGACGCACTGGCGCTGGCGTAAAGATGATTGGCAATTCTTTTTTACCGCTGCTGCGATATAATTGATATTCAAGTCACAAAAAATAATGGCATATTTATCTTCCAAACGTTGTAGCTTTATGAATGAGGCATCAGATTAATTAGGCTAAGCTGAAAACGATAAATTTTCTCCGTTTGCTATATGATTGATATTAAAGTCACAAAAAATAATGGCGGCTGAATCTTACAAACGTTGTTACTTCATAAATGAGGTAACAAACTACTTTCGCTAAGTTGAAAATGCGAAATTGTCTTCGTTTGCTATATCTCGCGTTAGTGGACCGGTATCGGGGGTTGGCGGTCCTCAAACGAGAAGCAATTAAAATTCAGTTCGAACCAGATTTGAAGCGACGAGCGACTACGCTTACGTAAACACTGAGGAGCGTATGTATATTCTTCGAACCGGTGCGTGAATACGTGCGTCGCAAGTCTCAAAGTAAAGAACTTCTATACTACGCATTATGGCACTGCCTTTTCGAAGCTTGAGGGGCCATCGTGCAAGGCTCGGGGGGAGGGAAAGAATGACTCAAGCATAAACACCCGAGAGACCGGCATCACGCGAGTGGCGCTATAACGCGAGATGAGTATATTGAAGTCACAGATAATAATGGCGGATTAATCCTTCAAACGTTGTAGCTTCATAAATGAGGCAACAGACTACCTAGGCTCAGTTGAAAACGCGAAATTTTCTTCGTTTGCTGTATTATGGATATTCAAGTCACAAAAATAATGGCGGATTATTCTTCCAAACGTTGTTACACCATAAATGAGGCAACAGATTACCTAGGCTGAGTTAAGAACGTGAAATTATCTTCGTTTCTAATATTTTTAATATCGAAGTCACAATTAATAATGGCGAATTAATCGTACAAACGTTGTAGCTTCATAAATGAGGCAACAGACTACCTAGGCAAAGTTGCAAACGCGAAATTATCTTCGTTTCATATTAGCTTAACCGTCGAGGTGTATTTCTGTTGCGACGAATCTTTCAATTGGAATCGTTATAAACTTTGTATTTTTGTTACTTTCTGATGATAAGTTAGACTACCTGGAATATCTGTAGGGCCGGCCTATAGTCTAGTGTATTCAGTTCCACAATGCAGATAGTCAAGCGTACTATTCATTTTCCTTCGTGCAGTCGACTTGGTACGTAAGAGGTTGAAAGGTGAGGATCAGTTAAGGGTGATATAGCGAAGGTGTTTAGTTAAACCGATCGGATAGCTTTCCAAGAGCTCGAGGTGGCACCCTTCGACCAGCTTTTATTTGCCCTTCTTTGAATTACGATTTACTTCCACCTGCAGGCTTCTTCCGCCTTCTATGTCGTTCCACAGATATACAAATCCCTAAGATTTAGCCTCACAGGATCAACATCAAGGGGACTTGACTGCTCTCCTGTTCTATAATCGATTCCGCTAGTAGAAATATGATCCACTTAATAGATGTTTGTTTGGGTTTTTGTGTCGTATCGTTTGGACCATCTCAAAGTAGCCCAGATAGTCTGAATTTGTCAGACTAGCAATCATGTAGAGTTGACAGAGAATTGAACTTTCAGTAGTTTGAATACCAGAAGTGAAATCTGAGTCCATGATGAGGTCCTTGGCTCGATTGCTTTTTTTTATTCAAAACAATGCTTATGAAAAAACAATACCTACTTATGAATATCGAAAAGCTGCAGATATTACCTGCTGTCATGTTCAAATACGATTTTAATTGGCACGTAGGCAGAAAGCAGGTAATTTCTACTGACATTTCGAACGACACGTCAAACAGTGCAGTAACCATCGATATATGTCACATACACAATAAGAAGTAAATGTGAATAACAGTCACTCGTTTCCTCACAAGCTCGATATACGACGGGAAGTTGCTTTGAAATTGTTAATCGCACAATTCCCTCCTATCAGCTAGACTGGAGCAGGCAATTTTTCCTTCCCTTGAGCCGGAAAAAGAGCAATAAAATGGGAAAGTGCATGATCACCCGTGTTTCTAGAGAATATCATAAAGAAATGCATATAATTCGCGATTATCTATCGCTGCAAGTATTTATAAGTGATGACGCGACTAACTGGGAAAACTACTCGATTAGGAGGGTCCCGCTAACGAGACTATTAAAGCTTGCGTGCAGAGTCAATTGAAATGTTTATTTCCAGAAAGCAATGAAAAAAGTTCTTGATGAATGTCTGGAACTCACGTGTTAGTCAATTAATTCTCTTCAGTCCGCGAGAACTCTTGTCAGAGATTGGTATTTTTAGATAGATCTTGAAAAAATTATGAATGATGCTGATATTTCCATTCATTGTGTCTGCGTCGAGGAATCGAGAGAAAGGGAGCATGCGAATCTTTCGAAAAGTTTCATATCATCTGTATGTGATTTATGTTTACGAACAAACGGTCTCGTTTTATTTTCTAGATTCATAAGAGGCGAAGGCTCTTTTATACTTGAATATATAACTTTCAGACACATCAGCAAATACGACGAATACTTAATTTGACCCATTCGACACGATTACGTGATGAGCGCGAACTTAATGCTTCGGACTGAAATTTCAGTCTCGTTCTGAGCAAACTGCAAGTCACTGCCCACCTGGGCTACTTCGTCTGTTATGGGTAAAATAGTACGACGCAAATTTAGAAACAAGATTTAGTTGTGAATTTCGATAAGCTGTTTTACATGGGGAATATCAAGTGAAACCTTGAAAATGTTTATAACTTCGACAAATCCACTCGAAATTCAACACTCATCTTAAGAGTTGCAGCTTTTGGAACACTGAAAAAAATTGACACTTTCGAAAAACCGTCATTACAAATTTTTCCAATATTGCATATTATTGAACTGTAAAATGCACCTACTCACTTGTTCTTTCTTAGAATCTTAGAGTATCCATTTGACACGGAATTACACAAGCCAAGCATAAAATGGTGCGTGCGATTGCTGACAGCTGCTTCAAAGTTATGAAAGTTGAATAAAATAGGAAGTTTGTATTGGAAGATTTCAAAGTGCCTCTCTCACATTTCCATGCATCTTCCGGGTCATTAATTTTTAATGCGTAATTATGTATGAACAGCGATCAGGTCTAAGAAAATCATAATTTTATTAATTGAAATAAGATCTTTCAGCAACTTTATAAAGAAAATGTTCGTCCAATAATGAGTTGGGCTTCGTTAGTCCGATTTTGTCCAATAGCGTTCTTCTTTCCAGTTTCTACGTCCAAGTTTAATCCGTATTCAGGTACCTATGATGATGGCCATCGATGACCTAGACATTCAAGAACATCAATTTAAGATATAGAAAATGTGTACAATAAAATAATAAAAATACCACGCCTGCTTATCTCCGAACTATAAAAACTTTAGAAGATAAAGGTGAAGAAAAATGCTTTTATCTGATCGAAGTTCTGAAATCTGAGTGAGAATCCTTGAAGAATTAGGATCTCTCGAAACCCATAAAATTGATCACAGGGGCATTGGGCTTATGATCACACCGGCTACTCTAGCATCTCTAAAGTGTGTCAGTGAATGCAGCCACCGGAAAATTCATTACACCTATCTAAACAATTGCAACAAGCGTGTGATAGGCATCAGGTGAAAAAATACTTCCTGGGACTTTCCAAATCAATGAGACTGCGCTGACAGGTGAATTATATAAAGTTGGAGCAGCAGACCATGTCAACAAAAGTACAGGAAGCTTCAGATGTTGATGTCTTTATATCCTTGCAAATAATGGAATGAATGCCGATCATTTGTTCAATACAATCATGCTTTCCAATTGTTGGAAAGCTTTCTTTTCAAACTATCCAGAACGTTGACAAATATTAAAAGCTTATCTTATTATTCAAAATAATCTTCGATTTTATCAGCTTTGTCGACATTGAAGATCTCACGTTTGCGCTCGCTTTTCGCTTGTTTTCCGTCATTTTACGACTTTTTATCTCATGTCAATGTGGCAATTTATACATCAGATTGACATCTTATGAAATCGGCTTCCAACTCGAACCAACATAAAGTTCTTTGTTTCACTTTTACTGAGGAATCTTTTTGTAATTGCGGTACATGTCCTTTTGGAATTTTTTTTCTTGTTTTCTGAACCAAGGCGTTTTTCCTGTTCAGGGTCCTTCAGATTACGAAATATTTTATTCATAAAATAAAGCAACGAAACGAGTGATCGTATCAATGTTTTACTCATGCATGTATTTTCAACATGTGTGTGTTTCTAATGACAATATTGCAGTCGGTAGAACCCCATCGCAGCCGGCGAGACAGTTATTACTACCCTCCTAAATGTGGAACCACCCTTGCTGCTATACCCCAAACTTCAGCAGTTCTTTATAACCATAATAACACCATTGATCGTTCCGAGTTGCCACATGCGACATTTATTGCCTCAAATTATATGTAGGTATCACTTCCCGTACCTTTTACTGCTTCCCTACAAACAAGATGATTATCAATTTCTAAGAAGTGAATTCTATGGACGAACGAAGAGTCATCGATAAATTTTATCATTTTTTAGACAATTTTATCACAAGAGGATTTTAGAAGTTGATTATCTAAATAATTGAAACAAGGGGTTTTCATTTTGAAATTGGTTGGAAAATGTATTCCTCTAGTATTCCACTTTTAGTTGTAAATATCTCTTATCTAGTGTAAAATTGATTTATTTGGTTCAAACCTAATGTTTTTGAGTAAAAATTAGTTTTTTGACAGGAATTAAATCTTTCAAGTTAAAACTAGTTCGTTTTGATTACGAATCCAACCATCCTGTTGGAAATTAATATTTTTTTTATCAAAGATTTTTTATCCAAAATTCGACTTTTTCAATCAATCAACTTTTTCGTTAGAAATCGATGTTTTCGAGTTAGAAATTACTGATGTTTTATGGATGATTCGTCTTCTTGGCTTAAAAACTCAATAATTTCGTTGAAAATTCATATTTCAGGTGAGAAATTAAAAGATTAAAATTAATTAATTGATTATTTAATTTTGATTAAAATTAAGAGATTTAAAAAATTTGTATCTTTTTGTTGAATTGACTGCGAATATAGTCTTTTTAGTGCTGAGCATTCATTTTCCAAGCAGAAAAAAGATTCAACTTTTCCTTCAAAACTTGAGCTTTCTAGTTGAAAACTCAACTTTTGGGCTGAAAATGCAGGTGTTTATTAAAAAACTGACGCATTTGGTAAGAAATTTTTTTTCGACAGAAATCGTTTGTGAGGGATGAGAATTTAATTGCTTGGTTGAAAGCTAAACTACTTTCTTAAAAATTAATTTTTCATCTAAAAATATAACTAAATGCCTACATTTTTTTCCTCAACAAAAAACTATTCCATTCGTGGTTGGAAACTTATGCTTTTCAGTTGAAATTTCGGCTTTTTGGCTGAAAAATCATATATTTTATTAAAAACTGATCATTTGGGTAATAAATTTATCTTTGCAGGTTAAAAATTGAAGCTTCTCTGTTGAAAATTGAACTATATTGTGGAAAGTTAGAGTTTTCTTTCAATGTTAACTATTTCGTTGAATTAATTTTTTTCTTGATCTGAAATTCAAAGGATTTGTTAGGAATTCTTCATTTTTAATTGAAGATTCATCTTTTGTGATAGGAGAATAATTTTTTAAATGAAAATTCGATTTGGAGTAGATAAATTCAATATTTCGTTGCGAATAGATCTTTTTTGGCTGAAGAATAATAATCCTAGTCGAAAATTCAACTCTTTTGTTCCTTATTAACCTTTTCGTCAGAAATTCAATTTTTTGGACTGGGAAATTGAGTTTTCATGGGTAATAATTCGTGTTTTTGGCTTCAAGATTCAATAGTTTCATTTATATCTTTGTTTGGAAATTAACTTTCTTATTATAAACTCATAGTAATGGTGGAAATTGATGAATTTCGGTAGAAATTGAACAATTTATTTGAAAATACACCAATTTCATATACAATTAACTTCTTACTTCGAAAATCAAAAGTCGAAAATCTATCTTCCCGTTTTCAAATGTCAATATCTTTGGACAGATGTTACTGTTTTAAATATTTTTCTCTTTGTTGAAAATTGGACTTTTTAGGTTGAATGCAACTTGTAGAATATTTAGTTTTTCTTGTTGTTGGAAACTTTTCTTCTTGAAGTTGAAAATTTAACTGGAATATCCGACTTTTTTGGGTTGAAAATTGATTTTCCTAATAAAAGAAAGATTCAACTTCTGATTGAAAACGTGAGATTTTCAGTTCAAAATTCAAATATTTGGCTGAAAATTCATATTTTTATTTGGAAATTTACCTATTTACTTTGTTAGAAAACTCGAGCCTTTTGCTGAAAAATTTGTCTTTTTAGATAGAAAATTATTCTTTTTTGGTGAAAATTCCTTCATCTGGTGGGGAATCAAAGTTTCAGTGAAAATATCCGTATTTTTTTTTTCAAATTCTACTAGTTGAAAATCCGTCTTTTCAGTGTTCAAAATCTGTTTTTCGAATAGATTAATTATTCCATTCTTGTTTGAATTTTTTTCATATTAATTCTATTGGTTGAAAATGTATGTAGTGTTAGAAGTTTTGTTCTTTCAAAAGGAAATCATTCATCTTGTTGGAGTCTCCTTTTTTGGCCTAAAATTTCGTTTTGTTCATAAATGTGCTTCCATCCAAAATTCATCTGTCATGGCAGAAAATTTGTTCTTCATTCGACTCAAAAAATCATCTTTCGTTGTAGGAAAGTCATTCTTCCTGGTCAAAAGTTCAATTTTATGGGTTACAAAATAATAAATATATGCGTTGATAATACAATTGTCTTGTGGAAAATCCATCTTTATGATTTCTAAATTCAACTATTCTGCTTTAAGTTCAGTTGTTTTGCTAAAAGTTCTACTATTTTTTTTAATTTGTCTCTTTCGCTTAGAAGTTTAACTGTTTATAGAAGCGCGCATCTACTCCAATTTTTTCTTCCAATTTGAAATCAAATTATTAAATATTACCACTGAAGATTGATTTGCTTCTTGAAAAATTAACCTATTTTAACGTGCCTCACAAGATGGAAACATTTTTCGTGTACAATGTACATGACACATGCAAATTCTATGTTACAATAAGTTATTTCCCGTTTTGTCCAATCAGTTTCAGGAAACTTTATAGCTATCAAGCCCATTTAAGTTTCAAGTATATTTTCCTCTCCAAAACAAATGGCCTAGCAAACAGATTCGGAAGCCCGTCCCCATATAAGGTTAAATTTCATGACACGATGCACGTTCTGGAAGTGTTTGGCAAGGCGAAAAGAAGCCACGAAACGTTTCGGGACATTCCCACGTAAACCATACGTTTCTTGAATATTATTCGCAGTATATTCTTGTAACTTGAAACTCTTCGTGGGAATGAAATTTATAGTACAGTTTTTTCAGCCAAATACTTTGTGCGGTAATCTTTTTGGATTCGAAACTTATGAGGATTTCAGGTTTATGTAACCTCAGCTGGCAAGCCGGTATGAAACTTAATTCAATTTTTTGTTTTGTTGGGACGAAAAATAATGGAATAATTTTTTTTTATATACAAGAAATGATTATTGACCTTCGCAACTAATAATTCATAATCTTACAGCTGAAGTGGTTCATGTCCAAGCTTAGTTTCTAGAATGTTCTCGAAGGGTCCTAGTATGAGGTCATGAAATGATATTGCACGAATTTGTGTTTAAGAACTTTGAGGTCATTTTTCAATTCAATTGAACATTCCGCGTTGAAATTTTAGAGGTTATATACTTTGTTTTGATTTATCTTTGCACTATATCCCGCATAATATCGTTTATGACGCCATCAGAACACTTCGAGAACTTTTAGGGAGCCTAGAATGGACATACACTATCATATTATTTCAAATGCTCTCAAAGGAAAGATTTCGTGGAAAAACGCAAACTAATCTGAAAGTCAAAAGTTTATGAAACATATCCTCAAATTACCAACAGCATATAACATAAAAAACCCACCTCCTTTGCATGCAAGTCAGCAACTCAACTGCCAGCGGCAAAAGAGAAGACACGCGATTGGTTGATTATCATTTTAACGATCTTCAAATTAACGATTTGAATACAAAATAAACTGAATTTCTTAGTGTATCGTGAAGTGATGTAACAAGTTCGAGGGCAAAATCGCGAATAAATTTGCAGAGGATCAAAATACGAAATCGCATCTCAAGTGCCGTAGGCGGTGCAAAGCTTCTTGGAAATCACTCATGAAATCACTCATACTCCGAAATCATCATACCCGTTAAGAGCAAGTAGTAAAGTTTTTCTGCTATCGTCGCCCGCGAAGAAAACATAACGATGCATGCCCGAGTGACCGCGGTATGGTAATGGTGGCATAAATCACTCGATTCTCGTACCTTCCAGCAAGGAATACTAAATTTCTTACTCTTTGGCAACTCGCAGTTCCTAGAGTCTTCACTCGCTTTTCACTCCCTCCTTGCAGTTTATAACATGTGGTTCGTCGTTTTGTTCGACCTCCTAACCTTTCGCGAGAACTTTGAAAATTTGGTCTCGCCAAAAGAGAAGTCGCTGTTCAAAGTCGCTGCTCAAAGTCGCTACTCAAAGTCGCGGAATCCCCAATAGTTTGACAGGTCTGCTTTTCTCGCCGACTTCACAGATGCCATTCCATACGACGTACGGATATTTTTACTACAGCTTCCGTAGACCAATTTAACACAATCTATTTTCAATTACGACGTCCAGGCAGTGAAGCAGTCACGCATGCCGGCACTGTTTTTCATCGATTATCGTATGTTCAACTCGCGTCGACTCTAATTGAATTCCGAAAAAGTGTAAGTCGGGTTACATATTGGCCATTTCCAGTCGCAGGAAAAACAAAAGATTTGGATCAAATCGATTTCAGGTGGAATATTTGCTGCTACAAAAATAACCTTTGCCGGTTAAATTTAACACAAAACGAAGATAATTTTGTGCTGTCAAACTCGGCTTGGTACTGTACTATTTTCATTACAGTCATACACACTGCTGCTGATCGGAACCATATGTCATGGAAGCAAACATGACATCGAAAACGATGTATCAAATCGAACTCGAACTACGGACCAAGTTTCTAGCTCTTTTCAGAATGCATTGTTACCAAGTATCTTTGAGACGGTAAAATACGAAACGTAGGACGAGCAAAAACAAAAAAATTGGCCGCCACGGCCAATAGGATTAATATGTTACAATGCACATATGGGACGTAAACAAACCAACGAACGGAACGTGTGCAATCCCATGTTTTTGGTACTAAGAGTAGCTACGTGTTTATGGTACATTAGAACCTCTTGTCGCGCATCAAGCAATGAAACACTGGCAACGAGAGAATCGTTATAATCTAAACATAAATATGGTTTAGACATTTCTCATTGATGATCCTATCTCTCTAGCAGTCTAGCACCTTATCAAATCATATCAACTGCGAGATCTACGTTCCTTAAACAGAGTTTCGAATTCCCGTCATTCTGAAATGTTTTCGTTCGATTCGTTCGATATCTAATTCAGCGAATTAGATGAAGAAAAAGGACAACTCAGCAACTTCAGATCTGAGACACGCGTCTTTTTCTTTGAGGAAAAACGTTTGTAAGATTGATCCGCCATTATTTTTTGCGACTTGTATAGAGAGCTGGGTAACTATTTCAAATGAATCTATTTCCAAAAGGTATTCTAAATGCAAAATGCCATTTTATATCTTGTACTTTAAATAGAAATAATAAACCCATAGTCTGCGACTAATAGAACACCGTTTTGATTACAACTACACCTCGGTTTAGGAAAGTTCGTGGCTTGTTCGGCAACATACGATTCTTCGCGGTAAAAATTCATTGACTATACACTCCCGCCCAATAATCTTTGCCCACCCGAGAACGAAACAACTCCAACTTTGAAACTCCATATTTCGGCTGGTAATTGACCTAGAGAACTGTACAGGATTTCATTTGGAAGGTATTTTTAAGCTCTTTTGGATGATATATATTATAATTATGCCAAGATGTTTCCGCATGTTGAAAAATATTTTCGAACTGAATTCAGCGATTATATGAACATTTCCTCCAGAAAGAGCGTTTTCATTCATTGCTATTATTCTTGGAAAATTCGAAACATTTTTTTTAGTCGTAATATCTAGTAGCCTTGTTTTTTCAATATTTCATTTTTCTGCACTTGCGAATTGAAAAACGCCATAAAATGTACCTGGAGCCATTTTTAAACAAACAATCTTAGTTGCTATGGACCTGACGAAAAATGAAATATTGAAAAATTAGGCTACTAGATATTATGACTAAAAAAATGTTTTTATATGATAATCAAATTTTTTCCACGTATTCTTCTCACAGAATAGAACATTTGTCCCCAGTAAACTTTTTTCTACGAATCGAATTTTCCAAGATTAATAGCAATGAATAAAAGCGCTGTTTCTTAAGGAAATGTTCATATTATCTCTGATTTCAGTTCAAAAATATTTTTCAACAAGTTATTTGGATAGTGCGAAAAAAAGCTAAAAAACTGTTTTTTACTTTTTTTCTACGGTTTTTTTCTTCGTATTTTTTGTTTTCAGTTTTTGCCCCTTATGCGCAAGGAAAATAAGCTGGCATTATTTAAATATATATCATTTAAAAACACTTAAAAATACCTTTTGAATGAGCTCCTACGCAGTTCTCTAGGTCAATTTCCAGCCGAGATATGGAGTTTCAAAGTTAGAATTGTTTCGTTCTCGGGTGGGCAATGATTATTTGGCGGGAGTGTATATATTTCGTTTGATGATCTCTTCGAGGTTCTATACGCATTCTTCATATAATATGAATAATTCGTCTACACAATCATAATTTATAATTAACTTTCGAAATGAAATATTATTAAAAATCGAACCGACGATAGTAGCTGCGTCGCGATTTCCGACTTGGGCAGGATCTCGAATGTCAAGCATGAACGGGCGCGGTTAGCGGTCGGGTGGGCGACTGTTCGGGATTCTCGCTTAGTCGTGTTTCCAACATGTTTAATTACTGTCGAGCGGGAGATTCGACGCCGAGGATCGGTCTAGGCATTCAATGCTATTGAATGTCTACGTCTGAACTTGTCTTTCGATATTCGACTGCGCTCAGGAGTTTTGGTTTACTGCAGTTTTCATCTCCTCTGACCAAATATTCAGGTAGATGCGAGCGTTTTAAATAAAAAAGCCGGCTGCAGACGGTAGGGGTTTCATAGAATAAAAATCCCACAGGATTGAGTACGTCAGGCATTGCTCGGAGGCTTATTATGAGAGTTGCGGGGTTATTGGGGATTTCGGGGAGGGTTGAGTTGGAGGGTTCAATATCTGACGATCTCCTGTGCGTGGTGGGAATATAGATATGTAAAAACACGAAAACGGTATACATGGAGTGAAAAATCTAATCTGATTAATCATTAAAAATCCATTTTCCATTTTTTGCTGACCTATTTCGAATACGTATTTTGTATTTTTCATTTTGAATAGAAAATAGAAAACCATTTTCTATTTTCCACTTTGAATGGATTTTGTGAATGTATTTTGCATTTTACATTTCAAATACATTTTGAAAACCATTTTAGCCAGCTCTGCTTGTATATCCATAATAGCGCAGCAGCATGATGAGAAAGAATTAGGTATCATTTTTGCGACTGCGCTATCGCTATCTACCGTCGTGTGAGTTCATTAAAAAGAAGAAAAATAAAGATTCCACGCGTGTTGGTTGCGTTTCACTAGAATTACTCTTCCATGCTCCAGTTAACCTCCTAAAAAGGTTCTTGATTGTAATAATGTCTGATCATTGGAGAAAACTGGTTTTAAGGAATAGATATTAAATTTATGGATATTACTACATAATATCTAGATATTATCGCTGAATATCTTTATTTTTGTGTATATGAGATATTGCTTGCTGATAGCAGGTAATTCCAACATTATTATAATGAAAGACATACAAGTTCGATATCTAAAATAACATCGGATAATGACAGAAAAAAGTGGCACCTCTTCTGATATGTGTATTTTTCCAACCCGGAATATTATTGTGTACCAAGAGAAAAAGTATTGTCTGAAATGTTAAACATAGGTATTTGGGATGTTCAAAGTAAGTATCTGACATGTTAAACGTGATTATCGAATAACTGTTTGTGCAGCTCCATCAGAGGAACTCTAATTTCTCATCGAACCGACAATGTGATATGTATAATTATTCACATAGAATTTTATATCATTCTTGTACCCGTGTGAAAAAATGTCCTGGCAGTCTGGTTACAGGTCTGGCCCAGGTCTGGATTGTCTAGTCTGGAAGATCTGGTCTGGCCCAG
>WSXT02208619.1:0-17972 GCA_011762715.2 Neuroterus valhalla
CTCGGGCACGACCCAGCAACCCTTCTATGCAGGGCCGTGCCGAGTTACCCTCCTTATGTAACATTTCTGTTACAATATATATTGAACTTCCATGACATTACATGTTTGCTCTCCATGGAAAATAATATGCAACTACTCTTTTGTAAAAAATTGACATTATCTTTGAGAATATACGAATATAACGGAATTGCCTATATAAATGGTTGATAAAAATAATGAACATTGATTAATAGCAACTTTCATCATTTCATGTAACATTGTGAAGTATTTGAAAATGATTTTTCATGTTTGACAAATATCTATTTGATTCTTAAAGGACCTCGCGCAAAATAAGAAAAAAGTATACAGTAAATTGAGATCAAACCAACGGGAATATATTCTTTGAAGTACCCCAAATAAAAGTTCTGATAAACACTATGCTCCAAAAGCCCTTAGATTTTGAGATAAGGCCATGTGATAATGATCAATGATAATGGCCAATCAGGTTCAGTTTCCCCTGTTTTTTCCCAATAATTTAAATTTGATAACAATGAATTCGGAGAAGCATAATAATCGGTTAACGGACGTCTCGGAACTCTTTTTTCTGAAAATATATAGCAAAAATTTATTTATGCTAAATTTTAAGTAAGAGTTGCCAAGATTTCGAGGTTAGGGGAATTATGCATAGAGGGCGTACTAAAGAGCATGCAATTTTCCATGAAATAAACTTTTTATTCGACTGCGAACAAGCATGGTTCCGGGTTCCTATTTGTTTGCATGCTCCTCCGCTGGTCCTGAATTTTTTGCTACGAATATGGTGCATTTTAGGAGTGAAGTTATGGGGAGTTGTAACACACATCACCTCAAAATACACCTACTTCAACAAAATATAGCAAAATAAAACTTTTTTCGATTATGCAACAAAAGAAAGGTTCGAGGACGTCCGTTAGCATGTGCTTTATGATTCCTTCAGTTTTTGAGACTAAATATTTATTATTTCCGAAAAAAAACGGGGAATCTATAATCGATAATTTCCTAAGGATCACATGGACATCAGGGCATTTGAAGGTCAAACTCAGCGTAGCTATGGATATAAATCAGTTCTTAGTTATAGATCCATTGCAGAAGAATTGAAAAATATCATGTAATTATGATGATAAATCTTGATTAAATAATGAGAAATAAACAAAAAAAGCCAATAAAAGTAAGCAAAAACAAAAGATATTTTTGTAACTTTTTCGTTTTTTTTTTGTTTATTTATCATTATTCGAACTGCTTTATATCCATAGCTACACTGAGTTTTGATTTTCAAATGCCCTTATCTCAAAATCTAAGGGCTCTTGGGGCCTGATTAGGCTGTGTTTTGGTGTGAACGGAGACACATTTGTGGAATAAAATTCAAAAACCAAGCCTTTAGCAATATTGGAAATGGGACAAATATTTTTGTATGGATAAATGAGAGTGAATGACTAAAACGTAGTTGTCGTGGCATGATAACCGTCTAAAATATTCGTACATTTTATATTATTACCATCAAATAGAGTGAAAATAGTTGTAGAAAGTAATCACGCATTTTTTAATTTTTAATTTTTTCTTCTATTGCTTGAGATTGGAGTGGAAAAATATTTTAGACGGTAAACACGCTATGACAACTACGTTCGAGCCATCCAGTTCCTCTGATGGAGAATTGTTTTTTCTTATTCTTAACTCTTATTCCGTTAGAAAGGAAAAAACTTCAATTCTCCTCGGAACACTCACATCTCGGATTTGATTTCATGGATCACTTGAATTGGATATTGGACAACTGCATAAAAAGTTCCATCCAAATATCTCTATCGAGAAACTCAGTTCCATCTCCTGAAAGGGATTTTCGGGTGAAACTTTGTTTGCTGTTGTTTAATATCAAATTTAGGTTATATAGGAAAGGAAATTCGAGGATAAGGCGTTTAGAAGAAAAATAGAACTGTTTCAATTTTGAGAAATGTAAACGTATATTTCATAGCGTGATAACCGTTGAGAACAATTTGTTATCTTATTTTATTGCTAAAAAAGTTTTTTCCGTAATTAAGAAAAAAATAGTATTGCACAAGTTTCAAATTTTGCGGTTACCGACTTTGATTTTCAGATTTTCTTGAGTGTTATTAGGAGAATATACATCATTTTTCAATGCATATTCATGTTGCCATGATTTTTTGTGCATAAATCACTCTTTCATACATTTTCAGGTACCGGAGAGTTTTGAAAAAATGGGACATTCCAACAACTGGGCTGTATTGGTAGATACGTCACGTTTTTGGTTCAATTATCGCCATGTTGCCAACGTACTTTCCATCTATCGCAGCGTTAAGAGATTGGGAATCCCTGATTCTCAAATAATTCTAATGATAGCTGATGATATGGCATGCAATCCAAGAAATCCGAGGCCAGCAACAGTATTCAACAATATCAAACAGCACATAAATGTTTATGGGGATGATGTCGAAGTAGACTATAGAGGTTATGAGGTAACAGTAGAAAACTTTGTAAGGCTCCTAACCGGTCGTTTACCCCCTGAAACACCCAGATCCAAAAAACTACTCACAGACGAGGGTTCAAATATTCTAATTTACTTGACGGGTCACGGGGGGAACGGTTTTCTAAAGTTCCAAGACTCTGAGGAAATAACCAGTCAAGAATTAAGTGATGCTCTAGAGCAAATGTGGCAAAAGCGGAGATATCATGAAATCTTATTTGTTGTCGACACATGTCAAGCAAGCTCCATGTACGAGAAGTTCTATTCACCAAATATTTTAGCTGTTGCTTCGAGTCTAGTAGGAGAAGATTCGTTGTCTGTAAGTATTTTCGTCCAGATTTAATACTTACAATCCAAGGTAGATAAAAATAAAACATTGAAATTTCTTGGCCTTAATGAGCGAGACCTCGTCTTGGGCATGTTTTCTAGGCATGATTTTTTTCGCCAGATATGCATATTTTATTTGCCGAGTTAACCAACAAAGCGGCTGAATAGATAGTTTGTCTGCAATAAGTTTTAAAGCCTATATTTCTTGGCCAAATTTGTGTCTTTCCTTCCATTAATTAAACATCATCAAATTTAAAGAACTTTGTCCGGACAATTCTTGTTAATACATTTTTATGGTTTTTTTTCGAGTTGCCATGTGCGAAAAAGCCATAATTTTCCATATGTGTGCTACCTGCTTTACCTCATTTATGGATATTTCCTCGAATTCGTAAATTCGTATTTGCTGAACAGACTGTGATATTATCGATAAAGTGTCGTCACTTCTTCAACTGTTATGAACAAATTGATTTAGAAAAATTCATTTTTGTTGAATTTGAAAGCCTGGAAGCATTCTTCATTCCGAGTTTCTTGAGTAAATATTCTAATATTGGTGCTTTTACGTAAAGAAAATATTTCCAATTGTTTCAAACAATTATGATGAACAGATTCATGATTGGGTTCTTTTTCGGACACAGAAAGTTCTTTTTTTTTAAGCGCTCCAGTTTATTTTACTCTTGATAAAGATATATTTCTAGGATATATTGACGCTCAAAAACATTTCAGATTGTGATGTTTTATAAACGTTTCAGATATTTTGAATTGTAACACAAGTTTGACGAAAGATAGCGCTAGTATCGATAGACGAAGTTCGAATCAGTCTGCTTTCGACGAGAATCATGCAAAGAGGCCTTTGAATAAACATGATCGCATTTTATCGTTATATCCTTGTATTGTTTCTTACAAAATTTATGAGTGAGAAACGAATGATCCCGAACTGTCTACAGTGAACTGTGAAGTTACGGTGCCGCGAGGAACATTTTTCTTGCTGAAAGCTTAGGCTGATTCTGCCGCGTTCCTCGTGTCCGGACGTGCTTCGGTTTTTCCGTGTTTCTGTGCTCCAGGATAACTTCCGATACCTCCTTAGCCGTTGACTGGATACGCGCGTGCACGAGCCTTCTGTTGTGATTTTTTTCCCTAAATAGTGACGGAAACTTCTGAAAAAGGGCTCCGTGAAGTTTCGAGTGGGATAAATCATCGTGATGGCGGAAGAGTGTACGCTATTTCAGTAAATGGCGGAATAGAGTTATGCACAATTTGTGTGGAAATTTTGTTATGCTCTTATCTCAGTGCACGCGCGTTCTCTCATCTGATCACCATAGTGTAACTTTCGATTGGTGCAGTAACGTGACGTAGGCCATGGATCCCACCAAATTAAAGTTGGGTCAGCTGAAGGAAATATGTGCTTCCCTAGGATTACCTACCAGTGTAAACAAGACGTAGGTCATAAGACGTTTGCAGGAAGCGGGTCCAACGGACGAGTGGCTTAAGGAAGCTGTTTTAAGCGAAAAACCTGTTGAGAACAATCACGAAGTGGTTGAAGAGCCGAGGGGTTCACCCCTACCAAACCAGATACCCCGCCAGCCCAGCAGGCACCACCTTACGTAAATATGAACACACTCAAGGACCTTCTGAGCAACTTTTCAGGGAGCGAGACAGATTTCCCTAAATGGAAAGATCAATCCAGGCCATGTTCGACCCCCTTTAGCACAGGATGACGTTAAAAAGAAAATTCGAGAGCCGTGTGTAGAAATCTTCTAGGTCCTTTTGCGATCATTTTCATGAAGATTTTATATTGGCAAATGTGGTTCCCATCGTCGGAGAAGAATTAGTTGACTATCTGACAGATAAAATTTGGGACACATTATTACGGAATCGAGCCAGAATTCAACAGTTTTAATAGAAAAAAGATCTTTTGAGGGCTTTCCAGAAGGTCTTCTTGAAGTACGAAGTTAAGAATATCCAGCATGGTGGTAAGTGTACCGTCTCGAGAGGATCTATGTTCGAAAGAGTGACAAAAAAAAGACTAATTAGTGATGAAGCTGCTTCTCTTTTACGCTGCTTTAATTGTAGCAAAAATGGACATATTGAGGCAAATTTTGGATTGACGAAGAAACCAGCCAGAGCATGCTTCAAATGCTTCGAGTTAAGCCAACAAGCCAGAGATTGTCCCAAATGAAATGCATTGCAGCAGATCCTGAACCAGGTTACCAACCTGTCAAAGGATTACCAGGATGGACAGATCAGTAATGAGGAACAGATCAGCTTTGTGTCCAACCTGTCACAGGATCAACATGCGTATTGCACCTTAACAAACCAACTAGAGAAATAGAGCTTTAGGATAATTGACTACGAGTTCGACTGTGGAGGCGAAAGTCATGCTCTGCAGTTAGACAGGCTATTGGACACTGGGAGTCCGATAAGCTTTGTCAAGGAAAGCTTGACATTTGGAGCGAGCATAAGGTTTCTTGGATCATCGCGTGAGTATCGTGTAATCAACGATAGCACATTCGTTCAACTGGGCGTCGCATCGGTAAAGGTAGCTCTCGATAACCTTGAATGCAACGTAGAATATTTTGTGGTATCTGATAGGACCATCCGAGTCTCTGTCTTTTTAGTTCGTGATGCGCTTTATAAGTTTAATTTAGGATTGACAAGGTTACCGGTAAATGGAGCTAAGGCAATAATAGCAATCAATACTTTTGCAATCGATACTTCAGTAGATAGTATCGCCAATCTTTTGCAAATCAATCCGGAAGTAGATGTTAGATATCATTCGATTATAAAAGATTTATTTGGTTCGAATATTCCAATAACGAACGGCACGAGTTTCCTAAAACAACCAGATCAAACTTGCGACTGAAAAATATGAAAAAGAGAAGAGGATAAAGTCGCGCTGTGGGATAAGTATCCCCTACCGCTGATCAAGGATTATTTGGACAGGTTACGGGACAAGTGTTACACATACCTCGCCTTGAAGGATGGGTTCCACCATATTGATATGGCGTCAGATAATTCAATACACATAATTCGTAACGCCTCTGGGATATTACGAATATTTAAAAATGCCATTTGGGATCAAGGCGACTTCAGCCGAATTTCAAAGATTGGTTAACAAGGTCTTCAAGGATTTTGGTCACATACTTGGACGATATTTTAATAGCCACCGATACGATGGATTGTCACTTAGAAATCCTGAAAGAAGTTTTTGCTTTGTTGGTTGAGAACAAACTCGATCTACGTTTAGATAAATGCAAGTTTCTAGTATTTGAGAATGAATACCTCGGCTGTAGGGTTTCATCCAGTGGCGTTAGCCCGACTGATCATGACAGCGAAGCTGTCATTAGCTTCCCCACTCCACAGAATATTCGCGACATTTATATTTCTTGATGCTGTCTGTGCGCCTCATTTCGAACATTCTTGGCAGAATTTTGGGTGAGCGCGAAACCCCTCAATGATTTGTTGTAAGGATTCTCAGTTCATTTTTGGTGAGGCGCCAATCCTTAGCATCTGGGACCCGAAAGACGAGACCGAGCGCCACTGTGGTGCCAGTGAGCTGGGGTATGGTGCCGTTTTGCGTCAAAGGAAAAAGGGTAACCAGTTCTATCCTATTTTCTACTTTTCAAAGCGCACTGCCGTCATTGAATTCAGGTATCACAGTTTTGAACTCGAGACTATTGCAGTCATTTATGCTTTGAGACGTTTCAGTAATTATCTAAAACAGATTTGTTTTAGAATCGTTACTGACTGTAATGCTCTAAAACTGACTCTTGATAAGAGAGAAATAAACTCACGAATGGAGAGGTGGTCCGCAGAGCTTGAAAGTTATGATAAGGTTTTTGAACATCGATCTAGGAAAAAAATGAAACACGTGGATGCTCTAAGTGGAATGGGTAATATCATGATAGTTGAAGAAAATACGTTAGAGTGAAATTTAGCGATAAGTCAGAATGTGGGTGTGAATATTAAGAAATTACGAGAGAAATTACAAGACTGTAAAGACAAATTGTACGAGATGCGCAATGGTTTAGTCTGTAGAAGCGCGATGGCGAGATTTTGTTTCACGTACCCGAAAGTATGGAGAGTAATGTGATTAGGAAATATCATGAAGAGATGGGTCATCACGGCTCCGAAAAAACGTGCTGGGCAATGTCGAAAAATTATTGGTTTCCAAGGACGAGCTGAAGGTTTTGAGCAGACCGAACAAAAGTTATAAAGGCCCGTATGAACTGAAAAAAACATCGAAACGATGGGCATGTATCGTCAGATATCGAGAGCTTCTAGCTGACTTAAAAACCATGTGGGGGCACCTGTGAGGCATGTGACATCAAGCCCTGGTACGAAGATTTTTTTGCGATACTATGTGAACGTTATCCTGAGTACTATCCTCGTAATGATTTTTCTAGAGCTTGAATTAGTTTGAAAATGCTTGCAATCAAATCGCGATACATAAAGTTCTTCTCTTCAGCGGGATTGTGTGATGTTCATTATTCCCACAAGGGTAGTATTTTGAGAGAATATGTATGCACTTATAATATTATGTTGGTATAACCGATTCTGATAATTAAATTCATCGAATATGCTTAAGCATTCGAAAATAAATTTTCCAGCGAAATCGTTCACTTTCCTCTCCAGAATAATATTCCAACGGGATATATTGATCCTTAACAACATTTATATGACATCGTATTGCATCGTATTGTATAAAACCCTTCTCCATTACGGGTCCAAGGGCCTTTGTTTTCTTCAAGATAAGTTATATAAGTGCCTTAAACTACTAATTCTAATTTAACTATAACGCTTGAAATCCTATTCTATTGCTGTTTGCTATTAATTACATACTTTGTGTTTATGATCGAGCTTTCAGAGATGCGTTTCCTCTAATCATCTTTTAGTTTTATAATTGTGTCGAATTTTTACTCAGTTCTCCAAATTGTTTTATTCAGATGAAGAAAAGTAGGGAAGAGTGGAGTCACAGTGTTTCTGTTGATGCTGTTATTTTTTGTCTATCGAGAGTGGGAAGAGAAGTGAGCGAAATTAATGTGCAGTGAGTAAAAGAGTCAGGGATGAGAGTTCAAGTAAGAGAGGAGGGAGGGTGTAGTGAGTAGGAGAAAAGAAGGTTTGTTATTGTTGAGCATTGCAAATCTTGCTCAGTGAATATTAGAAAAGCGGGAGTATGCTTGAAGTGCGCAGACACGGAGAGCGCCAAAAAAGAGTAGATGGCGAGGAGATTGATCCGACAATGTACATGCCGAAAAATAGGTCAAGTATATCAGGTTCGAGGTACGAGCAGTTTTTGGCGAGGGAGACCCACGAACCTGGAGAGAAGTAGCAGAGCTATATTGTTATCGCTTAGCGTGGGGACAAGGAAGACGAGCAGTTTCCTCGACGACTAGCGAAGACAGATTAACGCGACTAGTAGCGAGGAAATAGGTAGTGCGAGGGGGAGTCAGTGAAGGAAAACAGGGAGGAAGGGAACAAAGATTTGGAGAGTGGGAGAGAAGTGAAATCCAAGCAAGAGGAAGGTTGAAAGGAGTGAAGAGAATAAAAGGAGGAAAGGCATTTTCATGGTGAAATTGGGAATTGAGGAGAAAAGTTCAAAGTTAGAATAGAAGAGGATCTGCCTAGAAAAGAGAGGAGAAGAAGATGGCTGTTTGGGTAGATTGTTTGGGGAGAAAGTTGGATTGATAGCAGGGATATGGGATAGAGGGAAATAGAATATGAGTAAGCAGAGACATGAGGGTCTGGACGAAGAACAACGAGAATTTAGAGCGTGTCAATCAAGGTAAGGAAATGAGAAGAACGAAGAACAATGGAATGGAATTTACAGGAACGCGGCAGGGCTTGTGGTAGGCACAAAAGAGTAAAGAAAATGACAGGAGGAGCAGATGGAGAAGATAGATATGGGTCGAAATTCGTCAAGTGTACCCGCCTAAAAATTTGTTGTCTCAGACTTTCTTGAAAGTTCGTGAAATTATTGTCCTAGTGAACCTCTTCAAATTCCCCAAAGAGGACATCTCTAGTACGACGGGTTGTCAGCACACAGGGGCTCGAATTTTTCACTTTTTATCGCGCACGCTGATACTCAAGTAACCATAACTTCCACAAAACTTATCTAAATTAACTTTTTTATGGAGGTTTTGGAAACGTTTTCTCATCAACTGTACGGTGGGGGCAATGATTTCGGATAAAAAAAATTATTTGAGCTAAATTTTGGAACTTAATCATATTTTTGAGTTTTTCTCCAAGTGCGGCCGTTAATTTTTTTTCCGAAATTATCTTTAAAAAAAGCTCCATTTCTTCCCTTCAGAATAAGCCATTGTCGGAAGTGGCGCCGGAGAAGAGAAAAATGTAATAGAGAGAGAAGGAAATATAGGAATGGTGTACGCTGAGGTGAAGTGAACAAGGTAGTAGAAGGGATGGCATGGAGAATTAGGCTTTGAATTATGGGAGGGAAGGAGTGAGACAAGAGATGTGGAGAGTCTGTGACAAATCATGGAGAGTAGAAGGATGGTCCGAAGTACAGAAGGCAATATTAGTAAATCCGCTAATAAAGAAGGAGGATGATGCGGGATAATGCCTTAGATTTGCAAAGAATTTCAAAAGATTTTGGGAGGATTCTGCAGAATCGAAGAGACTTCTACAAAATACAAGGGATTGATACATTATTCGGGAGAATTTCACAGATTTCAACTCAGGAGGATTCCATAGGTTTGAGGGGAAATGACTAAATTTGAGAGACTTTCACATGGTTTCACAGTATTCAAGAGCCTTCCACAAAATTCAAGATAATTCTACCGATTCAATGAAATTTCCTCGAGATTGGAGAGACTAGTGGAGAATTCTACAGTATATACAATTCTTCCTCATATACAGTATTCTCAAGTGGTATGAAGAATTCAAGAGGATTCCTCAAAATTTTGGGAAAATTCACGGAATTAGAAAGACATCAACATGATTCTACAGTATTCACGGGACTCCTCTAAAATTAGAGGAACTTCTACAGAAGTTAAGAGGCTGCCCCAAAATACAGCAGATTTCTGTAGAATTCTATAAGAATTTATGAGACCGCTATAAGGTTGAAAAGCATTTTACAGTGATAATATCTAGAATTCCAAAGTATTCACTAGCCTCCCATAGACTTCAAGAGGGTTCTACAGATTTTGAGAGAATCCTCCAGAAATAAAGAGACTTCTACATTGTGTAACAGCATGTATGTCTTTAAAATTTTGGCTAGAGAATTGTACAAGGATTCACAAGAATTTCACAAAGGATTCTGCACCAAATCGGTATTTTATTTTTCTCTATTGGTGCACCTTGGAATAAGCTAGAGCATGTTCGCACAGATTGGTACAATTTTATTAGGTGTAAAGAGTTTGTTGCAAGCTTTCCTATTGCTTTCCTTGTGAACTATTTTCATCAATAATAAAATGATAAGAAAATCTCTGGTGCTCTATCCAGTATGAAATATCGATTTCCTTGTTTCAATACTTAGGGGGTAATAAGACAATCCTGACAATAAATGCAAATCCTGCTAAAAAATCGCTACCTGTAACTGTCCTAAAGTGAATATGTTGATCAATGTATTATCAAAGAAATCTCTAGTATGTTATCACGTTAAAATATCGATTTCTTTTTGTTTCAATAATTAAGGGATGCTTAAACTACCCCGGATATAGATAATAATGCAAGTCCTAAAAAAATACTTTCTATAGGTGTTTGAGATTCAAAATAGAAAACTGATCCGTCAGTGAATGTTCGCAAGCAATAAAAAATGAAAGTTTCTGATGTATTTGAGAAAAGTTCATGAGATCACAATTGTTAGGGTCAATAAATTAAAACACTAAAAAACTGAATGCACTGTTATAGCATTTAAAATACTCTGTAAAAGGAGTGGTCTTTATTTTAATCAATTCTTGCGGATAAATAATTAAAAATTACACAATATAAATAAGGTAGCTTGTGTTCTGAAACGATAACACAAGCTCGCCCTTGACCTGTTTGACTACGACTGACTCGCACCAGGCGAGGTGCGAAGGATCCATACACTTACACAAATTTGAAGAATATGAATATTGACGATAATAAGAGATAAAAGATATAGACAAGAAATAAATTGTAGTCGAGAATTAAAATCAAATGTGAAGAGAAAGATGTAGAAGAATATAAGAAGTATAAACATCATTTACCAAAAGTTCAAAACATAATTAAAATTCTTACTCAATCCTGAACAGTGAAGTTGAAAGGTTTTAGGGGTGAGGGCAATAAGGGCGCGCGATTAAGAGTCAGTAGGAATAGTTTATTGCACCTTTTCACCCCGTGAAAAGATGCCTTATGTTAGCAGGGTATACCAATCGCACAAAAAGAATCAGAGTTGTGAGAAAAACTAGCAGTCTAGCAATAAATATAGACAAAAATTATTGTTAATGGGTAGTAAAGTAGAAGAAATACATGAGTTAGTCGAAAGCGATCGTACAGGATAGTGACTAAGAACAGGTAACGAGCAGTACTAACTGTCGCCTTGATCCGCCAAAGTACTCGATCCCCCAGGGGGATGAATGGACAGCATTACCAGGCTCGTACACTGTTCAAGATCGCCCGTGAACACGACAACCAAAATATTAAAAAGGAAAAATCTCAAACATTTCCGCCCACCTTCGGGATAGATTGCCGAATAACTTAGTAAGTAGACAAGGAATGGCAACAACAGGTTTAAAGTATTACGCCAACCCTGACATGGGTTGTAGTATGCGCCCACCCTTAGAAGTGAGAGTAGAGTCTCCAATAACACGACGAAGATGGTGTTTGACCGACCGTACTGCTGCTTTCCACAATCCGCCAAAGTGTGGAGCGGCAGGAAGATTGAATTTTCAAGTTGTGTAGTTGTCGGTGATATAACGAGCGATCTTCTCTGACTCAGCTGAAGCTTGTATGGCACCGCAAACATAAATAATGATATACCACCTATGTGTCTTTGGAAAAGTCAACTTTTAGCCCAAACCGTTGAACTGATTTGCGATTTCTCTGTTTTGAATGAAAGATAATTAAATTTCGCATCGACGCACGGTCCGATCTCTTTTGTAACTTTGTTGATAATTGTTTCATATGATAAACGAAATGACATTTTTTTTTTACTTTCCAAGGCTGCCATTCTTTTGGAAAATTTATTGCCTAACTGCAAACGATTTTAATTGATGCACAAACTCATCCCCAAAGTTTTCTGGTAGCGCTGACCGCATGAAATTCGTTTTTGAGATTGGTTTAAACAAATTTCTGAACAAAAATTATATCTTCTCTATTCGCAATAATAAATACTCTGAGCCTATATTTTCCGAAAGAGGTAGGTGTCTTAAGATGTTGATTCACGATTGGGAGAAATACATAATTAATTATCAATAGTTTATAACAATTTAATTAACAAATTCCTAATCTGGCCATTTTCCCATAGGAATTTTTCGTTTTTTCAAGCAAATCACGTGCTAGTATCTGCACGAAGCTTCTCCTGATTGATAATGTGTTATTTGAAAAGTAACTATATTTTGTTCAAACAAATTTCATAAACAAATGGAGGTTTTGACTATTCTTTTGAAGATAAGTTTGGTTTTTCCTTCAAAATGAATTTTGAATCTTTCACTTATGATCCAATATTATATATATTGTTATTTTTATTAACAAACAATAATTATTTGACCAGGTTTAATAAACAAATGCATATTTCCATCATTTTCCGGTAAATTAATTTCGTTTCTTACGCCGAACAACAAGGGATCTCTATCCAATGGTCTCCTGTTATGCACATTGTGCTTTGCAATAATAATTGTACATTATTTAAACATATACATTATATGAGCATTTTCCAATACTTACGTTTCGATTTTCTTCACACAAACAAGTATGAATCTTCTACTCATAGTCATTCACCATAGTCTTAGTGCTTTTCATAAACAGTCATTTATTATTATAACTAATTCGATGTAATATACATAATTTGACAAGTATCCATTATATGTCTTCGGTTCATCTTGCAGAACAAACCACAGTTCTGTCAGTGGTTGTCATTTTGGCGTTCACCAGAAATTACCCTTTGTAGTGTGAATGCTACACTTTAGACAAAAGGAATGTTTATAACTGATGTGGAGTAGAGAAACTCAAAACAAAACAAACCACACAGAGATATTACCAAGGAATAGTAAACATCAGTGGAATTCTACCCGCAATGCAGTTTATCCCTACGTATTTACTGTGTGTATTCGTTGTTCGTAGTTCTCTTGTTTTCTGATCATCATTTGTTTTTCCTTAGTATCTTCCATTCGGTGTTCACCATTCCTGAGTCATTCTTCGTGTTATCCATTATTCGTTGCTGTATTCGTTGTTAGTGATTTTTCTTTTTTCTGATCATCATTTGTTTTTCCTGTGTAGTTTCCAGGACATTCGGGTACTCCCAACTCTTTTGATCACAATCGTTCGCATTGATTTTCAATCATGACAATTTGACAATCATGGATATTGAAATAAAAACTAGAGAATTAGCGATGTTTTGTTAGATTCGAGTTCCAAAACTGAAGAGGTGTTAGTCAATCATCTAAAGGACAAGTATGACCTTTCTCCGACTTCAGTTCGAGGAAAAATCGTAAAAGATTTCTTGCCACCTTTCCGTAAAAGATGGAGATCTTCTGGTTTCGAAGAGGATGCTTTTGTGCACAAAAACAAACAGTGGTTGGAAGCTACATTTTCAACTCCTCAAGCATCTACTTCTCGTCCCCGAAAAACGGAGAGCTTTGGAGAATGTTTGGAAAAAACGAAAATCAGAAGAGTTGAATCGTTAAAACAAAACGTGACTAGAGATGATGTTGATGTGCTGCAAAGCATGCATCATTTCGACCGAAAAACCGCGAACGAGATACAGATGAAAGGTGTTATGAACATGCCAAATAGCATGATATTAGATCCGTCAGGCATAGAAATGGCATCATCACAAGAAGGAAAATTGATACCGTTCCCTGATGATGAAGCACTTGCGCTTTTTATTGATTTGAACCTGACTAAGAGGAAATATGGAATCCTTAGGGAACTTTTGAAGGAGGAGGATGCTCACATCCTTTCAACATAGAAAGCGATCACAAATGCTGAAGAACAATGCCATCCACTTAAGTCTGCAATAGAAGTTTGCAATAGAAGTGCTACTGTTAAACTTCAACAACTACTCGATCATCGAACCCTCTCAGGAGACGAGAAGATTGAAAATGAAAGTGAAGTACGGTTGCGATGGCACATCTGGAGTAGATACATACAAACATCAATCAGAAAGTTCAACCAATTTAACGTCAAGTATGTTTTTGATGTCAATGGTATCGCTTTCCATCAAAACAGTGGATAAATTAACAACAGTCTGGAAAATCCACGACCATCTTCTCCGAATTCGTGTCTTCCTATTTCATTCTGTTATGAACAAGAGACGAAGGACAAACTTTTAACTGAAATTAGGAATATTAAAAAGCAAATGAAGCGATCGAAGTCTCGAAAAATCGTATCGAATGGAATCACTTATTTCGTCGAATATGAACTCATTTGTACCATGATTGATGGAAAGGTTTGTCAAGTCATCACTCAAACGTCTTCTTGCTCTAATTGCACTGTTTGTGGAGCAAAGCCTTCAGAAATGAAGGACTTGAAAGTCGTCCAAGCTAAGGAAGAAAATGTGGATGCATTACAGTATGGATTGCAAACATTACATGCATGGATTCGATGTATGTTTAAACAAGTTACGGGTTCCACAAATGATGGGAACACGGCTAGGAAGTTTTTCGAAAATTATGAGGAGGTAAGTGAGATTACTGGCATTGAAGTAAAATTATTGAAAAACTTGTAGATTATATTACAAGTTCTAGCATGCGGAAAAGCCATCCATACTGGACGCTTCCAAGACTGCGGAGCTTTATGTGGCAAAATACAGTTGGTATGTCATGCGTGCATCTATGCACAAGGTTTTGATCCACGGTGCAAGAATAATTGACACTTTTGATGTACCAATTGGTCAGTTATCGGAAGAAGCAATAAACAAAGACTTGAAGAGGTGAAGAGAGAACAACACCAGGAAGACATCTCCGATTGCTATGAATGAGGACATCCTTCATTTCTTATTAGTTTCTGCTGATCCCATCTTGCGAAGTTTGAGAACTTATTTTACAAAAAGTGAAAGACCCCTGCTGTCAGAAGCGCAAGCACTCCTCGTTGTTCTTGAGTAGAAAGCAATAAAGGGCTTCAAAAAAAGCCCCCTGATCAAAAAAATCCAGCTGCTCATGCTTGAAAAATAGAATCTTTCTCTTGGAAGAGAAGAAGATTTCTGCTCGTTTGTTTGAATAACACTTGTTGTGTTACCGAAAAATGATGGAAATATGCATTTGTTTCTCAAACCTAGTTAAATAATTATTGTTTGTTATTAAAAATAACAATATATATAATATTGGATCATAAGCAAAAGACTCAAAATTCCTTTTGAAGGAAAAACCAAACTAGCACGTGATTCGGTTAAAAAACGGAAAATTTCTATTGGAAAATGGCCAGATTAGAAATTTGTTAATTGAATTGTTATAAACTATTGATAATTAATGTTGTATTTCTCCCAATCGTGGATCAACATCCTCAGACACCTACCTCTTTCAGAAAATAAAGGCGAATACAGAAGATATAATTTTTGTTCAGAAATTTGTTTAAACCAATCTCAAAAACGAATTTTATGCGGTCAGCGCTACCAGAAATCTTTTGGGATGAGTTTGTGCATTAATTACAATCGTTTGCAGTCAGTCAATGAATTTTCCAAAAAAATAGCAGCCTTGGAAAGTACAAAAAAAATGTAATTTTGTTTATCATATGAAACAATCATCAACAAAGTTACAAAAGAGATCGGACCGTGCGTCGATGCGAAATTTAATTATCTTTCATATAAAAAAAAAAGAAATCGCAAATCGGTTCAGCAGTTTGGGCTAAAATTCGATTTGTCCAAAGACACTTTTTTTGCCCCACTGTGCTGCATAGAGCAATCCGGCCGCTGAAAATGGTCGAACTGGTGGCGTAACTCTAAAAGATGTTAGAGGACTCATTACCTGACAACAAGACTTTGCTCGATGTCTCCCGCATGTTACACATCGAGACAACATGTGCTTGACGGCGGTACGACCAGAGATGATCCAATATCTCCTCTGTCAGTAAGGCAAGGTTAGTTGAGGGCCAACCATGTAAAATAAACTGATGTCCATTCCTGATGATCAAGGTTATTAATGGTGAGTCCTCGGGCAAGATGTGAGGACAACTCTCGTCGTAATCTAATACGGCATGAGACAGTCGACCTCCCACACTCAGTAGTCCAGGCACGAAAAGATGGATCCTGTTTAAAAAAAAGGCGTAGCACCCTCTCGATGTTCAGTAGGTACTCCTCGAAGAACCTCTTCCTTTTTAGAAACCAATTTCTTTAACGTGAAACCTCGTTCTTTAAGTAACAGGTCTACCTGTCTGCGTTTCTCGTGACCTTGGTCGACATCATCATCCACATAGTTTCCCTCTTTAGAATTTCAGTAGCGAGGGGGTATATGGCGTTAGATTTTCTGCTAACTGAAGCAGAGTACGTACCGCTCGATACGACGAAGAAGCAAAATAGAAAGTGACAGTTTTTAGAAAGTACTTCTTGATAACGCCACAGTGTTTTCTGTATAATACAGGGTCCCGCCGGAAACGTCTTTCCATGTAGACGAGAGCCCGATGAGCCGCCGCTCTTGAATCTCCAAGATTAGTGGTAGTGATGGGCAATGCTCTTTCCAGGCATGCAATAGAATACAAACACAATTTTGACTCTGATAATTATATTGTTCTAACCGAAGAATCTCCCTATTATAAAAGACTATTTATGGGAACGTACTATATTGTCAAAAATAACAACAATGTTAACTTAAGATCCGATGTCGACAATATCAGTGGCATCTATAATAGTCTTATTTCATCCACGAATCACTAGTTTTGCAATATTCCTAAATCACCGTAACTTCACACTCCAAATTGTAAACACTCACGTGCCTCGTACGATATATCTAACATCCGATCCCCGCTACGTTATGTATGCCTCTCGCTCTATATGATTGTCGTCAAAACTCGCCTATGGCATGGCACAGAACGGACGGATATCCACAATGGATTTATTCATAATAATTTACATGAATACTGTGATCATGTTATAGGCGAAGTTTTGACTCATTTTCATTCTCTTTTTTATTTTTTAAACTCCGTGCTTTTACTTATCATCTGGTGACTCCATTATACTTATAATTCTACAATATTTTATACAATGACAACATATCTTGCTCCAATTCCACAATTATAATAACTCCGTAACCACACAGGTATGAGACAATTATAGTTTTAATTATAATTCTAGTTTAATTCTAATACTTATTTTGACTAGTTGTTAGTAATTCTATCTATGTTATTGGCATGTACAACGTTTACTATTTTCATATAATCATATACTCAACAAACCATATTGTAATTCTCATAGGTTGTGATTAGACTCATTCTAATTTTGAAAAAGACCACCGAAGAGTAGTCGAAACGTCAATGGTATGACTTGAGGGACCTCTCAGTCAACTAAAGAAATAAATTTTGACCAGTAGTCAGGAAAATATACACCATCTTCATTACTATTACCCTGGTCGACATAAATTACACCTACTATTATTACTCCCCCCGGAAATTCGAAATGGTACAGGTCTGATTATACTAAAATTGAAATAAAATTTAATTTGAGTTGCTCACAAGTGGAACTCGTGTAATGTCATGTGAGTTATTATTATTATTATTATTATTATTATTATTATTATTATTATTATACCCCTCTGTACTACTGGGAAATAGAGGATTGATGTGGAAGGATTGGAAAGTGGAAATGACCTGGGAGATTTTGATTGAGGAGTGTGTATGAGAAGGAAGCAGGAATAGGTATTAGATCGGTCTTAGAATTCATTGCATGTTTTTTGCTCACAGAAAGAAGCTGCTTTCATTCTCTGATGAAGATGCGGGATTCTTTTTTTTTTTTAATTAAATTGTTAAGCAGAATGACTATACGCGAGGCTACTTCGTCAACATGAGAGGTAAGACCAGATTAAAACAA
>WSXT02208630.1:0-17970 GCA_011762715.2 Neuroterus valhalla
ATAAAATTGCGGTGAAGTTTGCGTTTAATTCGTTCTTGTGCCAATTTCCAGTTTCCATTACAAAATCGAATCGAATAAGTAAGTCTCGTTAAAGCACCTTTTTATAATCTGACAAACACGTATATAATACAAGTTGCATGGTTCCTCATTTCATAAATAATATCATTTAAATAATGAAGTAGTTTATAATATCACATATATCTTTATGAATGTATACAATAACGTTGGAATTTTTATCACTGAATGTTTCATCATATTCATCGTTTTTACTCTAAAGGTTAGGAATTCTTTCCTAATTTTTCAGAAATCTTTGTAAAGGAATTTCTTCCCTAAATTTTCAGGAGGAGATTTCATGCGAAAATTACAGGAAAATGTGAATACATTCATTTCATCAAATTAAATCTGAAACCTTGTATATAAAAAAATATATATTTACCATCGGAATCTGATAAAACGATGCATGCGTTAAGAATAAAGATGATAAAAAAATTTATTAGAGTTCGTTTTACCTTTCTCGTGTTAAACTGCGCGCGCGTTGAAACGTTTCGGTTCTAGCAGTAAACGTTACTGCCACAACCGGAGCGATGACAGATCTCGCAGTGACGACGACAGCGAATACTTTTCAGGCGCCACACCGTAATCGTTACGGTGCGTACCGAGATCGCTCGTGCCACGGCAGTCTCGAACACTGCCTTATACAGACTCGAAAATCTTTCGTAACGAATACGGTGCTAGCAGTACCCATTACGGTTTACTTCTTTTAGTGTATATGCCACGTGCCATCAGGAACATTTTGTACCTTTGTTCACGTATTAGATAACTCTGATGAATTGCGTATAATTCACTGCTGGGGAGCACGCTTTAATCAAAGAATGAGAGAGGACGAAAGAGGAAGGGAGAGAAAGAGAGGGCGGAAGAGAGAGATTCAAAGTCTTGCTTTGAAAAAAACCCCACTGCCCACCATCACACACTCGTACGCAGTGCAGCCTGCCAAAACTTGAACGATGAGTGAGAGTGTAGTTGTAATTGAAGGGGCAGATTTCTTAACCCACTAGACGATAACTTCAGCTTCACTCATTTCCGTGACAACTGCCTTGTCAGTTTTCACCTGTGCCCCCACGATTCAACATATTATTGCTGAAAAATTAGGAATGGTTAAGGGTATGGCTTACATAAGGAAACTCATTTTTGTATAATGCTTCACATCGTGGCAACCCAATATTTTGAGAGCATTTTGTTTAAGAATTCGATTTCCAATCTTCTACCAAGTGCAGTTCCTGTTTATTCCACAAGTTAAGGACGCATTTTTGTAATAAAATAGAGTGAACTGATGATAGAAGCATGCTTCATTGGACATATTGAGCAGCCTCGTTTTTTATCCCACAGTCCGTGGGCTGGGTTGCACCCAAGTGCTTGATGAGGGGACCTACAGTTTAAGGTGGAATCCAAACCACCAGAACCTCAGTAGGAAATGTAAGAACATAGATAAATTTTCAGAGGTTCCGGCAAAGCGGTCGATATTTGTTTGAAATCCCACAGCAGGGTCCTCCTAGGAGTAACTGACATTCAGGGAAAAGACACAAGCTCCCAGTAGAACCAAGGTAAACTACAACTGTGGCCAGGTCTTACGACCGTGAGATTAGTGAGCGCATGCATGATACAATCAAAATGAAGGGCTACAAAGATCCTCGTATGTCTTAAGCGGCTGTCCATAAATTACGTGAAACGTTTTTCTTTTGTTTACATCCCTGTGTCTCTTTTGGCTTAGAGGCATTTTTATCTTCTCCTTTATTTGAACAAAAAAAACCGTCTTACGTAATTTATTGACAGCCCCTAAGGACACGGAGCGACCCAAGTATGGCTGATCTCTGCTTCTATCCAGAAAGTGTCATGGCATATTTCTGGCGCACGGGTGTGGCTTTCAGGTTACTAACCGCTGCTAATTTCATACCTCCAAAAACACCGATGACCTTGAAGCATTCAGCCGGGCAGGGTCACGGGCAAAGCCATAAAAGCGACTAAGATGATGATTAAGCACTTTCAAGGCCGCATTATGTCTGTACATATACGTCGCTCCTGCGTGTATAGGACAATTTGCTAGGATACGCCATAGGTTCTCGGGGAGTTTTTTACACGCCCTGCACCTATCGCTAGAAACTTGTGACAAGGATTGATCTTTTACAATTTCGTAGGAGTTTCCGTGCACCACCTTGTATTCATGTTGTTTTAGGAAGTTTTTGGCTTCTCATTTATTTACCTGTGCTTCTAGAAGTAAGGCATCTTGATGGAGTAATGCACTGTCCTCACCTCTGATGTTAAGATTTAGGCCAAGAGTCTCAGCTGTCTGCTTCGCGGTTTGGTAAAGGAAGTCTCCTGTTCCAACCATATTGTGATTTTCGACAAAGTCGAGGAGAGCTTCCGTTCACGACGATGTAGGCCGTGTTTAGAATGATTCGGTTGTAAAGGCATTGGAAATTCAGAAGTCCGCGTCCGCCCTCATGGCGTGCGATGTATTAGCGTGAAACGGACGAGTGAATATGCAAGCTTTTCTTCATCGCGCTGTGCGAGAGACAGTAGCAATAGTGCCATGTAGAAGAGAAGAAGACCCATTTTGGCACCCTTAAAGACACCCTTCTGGAAAGTGACGCTGTTAGTTGTCACATGATGTTTCCTAGAAGGAATAATGAATCTGGTTTTCCAAATGAGCATTAATCTCTCTATGCATCTCACTATGTGTGGATAAACCTTTAGGCTTTTTGAAAGGCAGATGATGAGTCTATGGGAAGTTGAATGAGAAATTTCCTGGTTTTCAATCTAGGCCATCGACAGATTGCGTTGGTAGTCGGCAGTGTCTTTGTAGATACTTCTGCCGAACAGCAGTTTTTCCGACAGCCTGCTGCGCCGCTTTTCGATCCCCGTTGATCATAAATCTCACTCCATACAGTTTCAATTATCCGAAAAATCCTGTCATTTATGTTAGCTGTGAAGATCTTATGCAGCGTGTTCAGACAAGTTATTGGTCTGTAGTTCCTTGGGTTGGACAAGTCCCCTTTATTTGGTAGGAGTACAGTGCATCCCAATACCAGCCAGTGCGGGGTAGGTATCTCTGACTTCAAATATGAGGTAAAGATCAGGGCCAGATGTTGATGTGTGGAAGTAAACTTCTTTCACCAAAAATTCTTGATGTAATCTGGACCAGCCGAAGAAAAGTTCTTTGTGCTCCATAATGCTTTATTTACCTCCTCGGCATTGATTGGTGGGTATTTCTTCTAGGACTCTAGAACGATCGGCAATACTTGGCGAACTGTTGTCGGGTGCTCTGCAGGTTCAATTATTTTGAACTGCATGTACAACCAGATTCGAGTTTCCATAGTTGTTCCCACGAGTAACTAGGGAAGGGGTTTCCCATCCACACAGAAACACCGTTGAGGACACCACAGTCAGGTGTCATCCAGCTCTAGCACCTTTATTTCCGCACTAGTTTGGGGGTTTTTACTTTGGGAACCATCCCTAGATAATTGTCCGCGACTGATTATTAGCTTGTGTAACCATATTTAGCAGAAGCCCTCGGTACAGAGACCCTCCATCCGTAATCTGGAGTCACGTTCGTTGGACTTGTCGTGGTCCCACCTGTTTGATTCCGAAGGGATATATATTTTCAATTTATTCATCTTATTTTGTACTCTCAAACTCTTTCTCGGATCTCCTAGCCCAGTTTTTCGTCATGAGCCATGGAACGATTCAAAGTCCTAATAAGTTCAAGATGTTCAGAATTAACTATGGAGGTTGTAATTTGTTGCGAAGATGTTTTAGCAGGCCCAATATCGGGTGCATGGCGAAGTTTTGAGTTCGCCTTACAATGGTGTTGTTACGCAGTGTTAGAGTTCGTTGGAGGTCACATGATTATGCAACAGAAAGAGAATCCTGTGATATAGCTCAAAATCTGACAAAAATCTATGCTAAATTTTCTGCAGAGGAGATTATTTTGGAGATATTAGGACTGAGGCGTCACTTGGATGCCGCCAGTATTTCCCCCCAAGAAGCGGTTCAGTGGACTACCTTGGAGCTTTTGAACTCCAATGTGAAATGTGACTATTCTGAATTTGTTCTGAGTTGCTTCGTGTGGAAGAAGTTTTTCAAAATTAAAGTTGATAAAATTTTACTTGAGATCCGCAATGAGCCAAGCACGACTAACCAATCTTTTCATTTCGTCTTTTGGAAAGTACAGGGAAGTAAATTTTGATAAAGTGATCGAATATTTTATAAAAATAAAGTCACGTAAGCATGTTTCGTATTTTTTTGTTTTATTTTGGGTGTGCCTAATAGGAAACCGCCTGGGTGCCAATCCAAACTACGCCATCTTCCTCTCATGTTGATGTTATTGCAAGCTATAAAGTGAAAAAAAGCGTTACAGCCTAATCGTATGCCCATAAGTTGTACCTTATCAAAGGTGAGATATCTGAAGTTGAAAAGTTCTAATTGTTTTTCATGCATCTGAAATGCATATATACAAAAATACATATGTGACTGATTGGATATAATCATATATAAAAAGGAAGAGTCGATTGCTAGTTTTATTTTGCGCCTAAAGCAAAGTGCCGCCTCCTACAAATATGATGGTTTTTTGCACCTTATGGTCATAGAGCAACATTTGCACGGTCTCATTCATCGTGACATGAGCATCGAAATCATTATAAAATAAGCAGATACATTCGAATTCGCGTATGGATTCGCGCATTCTTTAGAATCTACGCATCAGACAGCTGGTGAAACTATATCAAAGGCGCAGTTGCCACCAACTGAGGAAAGGACGACTTCTAAAAGCGTGCAGATTAGGGAGTACACCACATGTGGAATTCATAATCTGGAAGAGCCTTCTGAGCAAGTTGACTCTGAACGTCGCTTCAACAAAGTCGAAAAAATTCATATAGTTAAAACAAGCGACTGAAAGATGCTTTGTGCAGAAATTGATGATCAATTTCGAAAAATGCAAGAGGTCCTTGTAGTTTCATTAGCAGCACTACGCTGTGTAAGATGAGGCCTGATTTTTGCTTAGAACAAACCTCTGGAAATCCACTCCATATATTTTTCGTCACCACATCTGTCATCAAATTGCAATACTCTACAAAATCTAACACTAGTGCAAATACATCTCAAACCGTGAGCTACAATCGTTTTTCCATGTGCGCGTGGAATTCTGAACGCCCTACATGAAGCATATGCTGAAGAAAATTATGCGGAAATTTCATCAGGTCTTGCGCAGTCTTGTCGCATCGTCTGATCAACGGGCCAGATAACTACCAATAGCTTACCTATATCGTACGGACACTTCAACTGACCTGCGTGACTCTCAGACCCTCATCTAGACCATCAAGTCCAGAAGTTTTGGTCTGGCACTGGACTAGCGCTGCTCAGCTGTCCAAGAAAAAAGAAGTTCCAAGTTTAAACTAGTGTGTATGTTGTGGCCAAGGACTGGCACTGACAAGCTGTTCCATAACAAAACATAAGTTTCGTCTATAAGGTCTATTCTGACCCAGTACTGGTGCTGCTTAGGTATCCCAGTACATAAAAATTTATAAGTTTCACCAGCAAACTTTTCCTCGATATATTTCGAAAAAGTCAATTGGGTCAAAAGTGATAGGAAATGAGAAATTCAAACTATGAAAACAAGACCATTTTCATCCCTTTAACATTCACCAGAGAATAACTAGCGGCTGACTAGTCCATAGCTGTATCTGAACAGCCAGTAACTAGTGGCTGACTAGATGGTCTGGTCAGCTTCTCCCAAACCAAATAAAACAACTGCCAGTTCGGGGTCAGAACGTAACCAAATAAACTAAGACTCACACTTTCGACAAAATGATATAACTTCTGGGATCAGGTCAAAATCTTCCACATCCCAGCTTCAAATTTCCAGGGTGCAACTGTCTTGTTTCTAAGGGTTCAACGCTTGAACACAGAAACACGTTTGAAACGTCATTACACCTTTGCATAACTAGTCTATCTTAAATGAACTACACGCGAAACATATTGGAGTTTGAAAGATGAACGGTATGACGCGCACCTTGATCTACTGGCCAGGAATCGCATACGGTTAATGGGTCGAAGTGAAAACGACTTACTTCATCAGGAGTGCAGCAAAGTTCGCAATTGAAAAAAATCTGTTCGCTTCTTATGATGTGCCGATTACAGCAGCTTCCGACAATAAGAGACAATTAACGGCTGAAGACTTTGAGATGTTTCTGAAAACTGACTGGGTAAAGTACCATAACTAAACCGACGGCAGTAGCTGCGTGGTAATTTCCGAATTGGGCGGGATCTCGAATGTGAAGCATGAACGGGCGCGGTTAGCGCTCGGGTGGTTGACTGTTCGGGATTCTCGCTTAGTCGTGTTTCCACCATGTTTAATTACGGTCGAGCGGCAGATTTGACGCCTAGGATCGGTGTAGACATTCGCTTAACTCGCCTGTCGATAATCGATTGCGCTCAGGAGTTTTGGTTTTCTGAAGTTTTCCTCTCCTCTGACCGAATGTTCAGGCGAATGCGAGCGTTTTGAATAAAAAATCCGGCTGCAGATGGTAGGGGTTTCATAGATCAAAAATCCCTAAGGATCGAGTACGTCAGGCATTGCTTGGAGGCTTATTATGAGAGTTGGGGTTATTGAGGATTTAGGGAAGGGATTTGAGTTGAAGGGTTCAATGTCTGACGATCTCCTGTGAGAGAGGGGAATAGTGATATGTAAAAACCCGAAAAGGGAGTGAAAAATCTAATCTAATCTAAGTACCATAAATATTAGCGTTCCTTATCATCCGGCTTTGAACGGACTAACGAAAAGATACGTAGAAAAAAGCAAGAAGTATGACGTGTAGTTCATTCCTACAGAAAAAATCTAGAGATGCCGTCTATGACAGAAGCAGATACGAGTATAGAGAACAACTAGCGTGTCAAGGATCTAAACAGCAACTAAGTCCGTGGGTTTCCCAAACGTCCTTCTAAATTTGCAGCTTCAGATCAATACCTAGAGCAACTGCCTCGACGATCGTAATTTTTAGTGTTTTTTTTGTTTTGTTTTTCCTTGAAGGGAAAGGAATATTTTATACGTCAATTGAAATAGCCATGTTTTATTCTAATCGATGAATATCAATCTTCATTTCGAAAGTCGGCTAACCTTACGTGATACCCTACCGTCAGAAATTGTCGGTACGATTAGCACGAGGAATATTAAGAATCACTTCTGACTTTAACCACCATGATTCGATCAAAGAAAAAGATACGTTTTCCAAAAAAACATTTGAATAGCTGAATAAATTTTACGCATGATAAAGCTCGAAAAATCAACACGGTTTCGGAAAAATTAATAAAAATGTTCAAAGTTGTCTTTGTCGAGTTGTAGTCGGCTTCAGCAGCGAGGCCTGTCAACAGCGGTATCGCCGACTAAAACTTACGGCACAAAAGCAAAAACATTTCTATTACTTCTTGGAAACCCCTTAAGATTTTTCAAGATTCATCAGCTTGATTGAAAATAGGTTTCTAATTATTGCTCTATGTGATTTCAGAGTCTTGACAGAACTTTCCTAAGTCACAGCATGAGTTGAGGTTGCGATAAAAACTCAGAGTTTTTCTTAGTGATCATCGCTCTCGCGGTCAAATGCGATAGCGGCTGAAACTCGCCGCAGACACGTTTGGACATTTCTAGTCATTTCTTGGGAAGTCTTGAAGATTTTCTTAGCTTCATTATCCTGAATATTGAAGATGAGATTTTGAGGAACATAAATTTTGGGTAGACTCCCGAAAAGCGGTCACCTCCGAATAATTCAAACTTCGTATGCCTTTGTATTTTCACGCGCTGAATCACGGAAATAATAGTGAAAATACCCAAAACTTTGATGCAGATTCAGCGGAAATACATATTCTCTGTTTCGTAAATTTTTTCGTACGAAAAAAGATGAGAAGATGCAAATTTCCTGCCTAGCGCCTGCATAAAACATGTGCATTTTTCAACCCCTATTTCTGCAGAACCCGACATACGCATGTATTTTGTATACGCAAATTTGATATTTATGGTAGAAAACAATGATTAGTCATATTAACTTTGTAGATTCATACGTCTGGTGGAGGCAGGAAGGCACTCCCCTGTGACTGGTCATGGAAATAATGTTGTTCACATACCTCTCTCTTTCTCTAAGTCATAACTTTACTCTAAAGTCTCGTAGGCAGAGGTAAATATTCGAGTAAAAAAATAAATAACAGCATTGATTGGTCACAAAAATACTTACGTTTTTGACTGGGGCTGGGTATGGAATTTTTATCTATATCATCAAATACGACCAGCACGTTAAAATACATAAGCATACTGTTTCCAAAGAATCGGAGGTAAGTGCCATTTGGAATTCCCTTCCACACCGCTACACATTGAGCAGTATTTCTATGATTTTTCATGTGTATCATCTTTCTTATTTGCGGTTATTTTCACTATCATATTCGTGATAAGCGTATCAAAATACATAGATCCACGAAGTTCCGAATTAATCGGAGGTGACCGCCATTTGGAAGTCCATCCCGAATTTTTGACTGCTCCAAAACATCATTTTTATTATAAGTTCTTTCCCACCTAATGAATCAAGCTTGAACCACAAATTGCATTTATGATAAAAACTACCTATTTTGAAAGTTCCCTGTATTTTAAGAATTGCCTTCATACGTCTTACGTCGAATACTTGAATATCCCAAGAACGTCTAAAAATTTAAAGGATATTGTATGGGTATCGCAGGGATATAGAAATCCCAACATTCCGTTGATGTGCGTCAGTCCATCTTCGAACTATTTTGATCTAGAGGAAATAAGATAAAAGTATTATATGTTTATAAATAAATTATACCTGATTCCAGGATTTCAGAAATTTCTACGATTTCGTGGTGTTGCGGTGCTTTGCAATTAGAATGGGAACGGGTGACCTGGGATGGTTCAACGGTTATGGAGTTGCATTTTCCCTTTATTTTCTCAAGAATTTTGGGAGAGTAAAAATATTTCAAGGACTATAAATAAATATCGTTTCTTACTTCTGATCTCTCACTCTTCACATGTTACGTGAACTCAAAACTCACAGATGACATTTCAGTCATATGATGAATCAGATAGGACAATTACGTTGGTCATTCTTGGGGAAAGGCTTGGTGATCTTCCTTGACGTTTAATCACTTCGTGGCTGTTTTATGAGCGTAAAATGGCTTTGTATCAAAGAAACACTAAATTTACCAAACTACGCGAAATTCCGAGCTCCAAAAACAAACGTTAGGGTGGTCCAGAAAAACGGAATTTTGGAATTCTGAAAGTCTCACCCTCTCATTGAAGTTCCTCACGCCGAACCTGGAATGTTTTTCACTCGAATCAGCTTGCACATCCCGCTATGTTTCTGATTGTGTTTCGAAGATGTTCCAAATATTTAAAGTATTTGAATAAAAAGAACGCAAGGAGATGGGAGATGGTCATTTATTAAGAAGGTTACTGATTTATCTTTAGCTAAAATTCGAATTGTCTAACCCAAGGAACTACAGGCCAATACACTTGTCTAAACACGTTGTATAAGATCTTCACATCTGTCCTTTATGACAGGGTTGTTCGGAATATTGGACCTGTATGGAGTGAGATTCACGAACAACGAGGATTAAAAAGCGGCACAGCAGGCTGTCGGGAGAACTGCTGTTTGACAGAGAAGTATCTGCAAAGATGCTGCCAACTACCGACGTAATCTGTTGATGGCCTGGATTGTTTAGCAGAAAGCTTTTGATTCAACTTCCCACAGTCTTATCATCTGTCTGTTGAACAGCTTGAAGGTTCATTCAGATATAGTAGGGTGCATAGAGAGAATGATGCTCCTTTGGAAGACCAGATTCACTATTACTTCTGGGAAACATCGTGTGACTACTAACAGAGTCACTTTCAAGAGAGGTATCTTTCAGGGTGACGCAATGAGCCCTCTCCTCTTATGCATCACACATTTGTTACTGTCTCTCGCACTCCGCGATTCTCATGGATACCTCTGTGGCGGAACTTATGTTGGTGAGCATGAGGACTTCATATATTTTCTATGGATGGCTCGAAGATCTGTGCTTTTGGAAAAGTACATCTCGTAGATCCTCCAAGTATCATCGAGGGGTACGCACGAGAAATCAGTATGGACTTTCGATCAGAAAAGTGTGCCAAGATTCATCTGAAATGTGGACGAAAAGCAGGTTTAGATAAGGACCCTGAGCTTGTAGAAGGAAGTGCTATAAGACACCTTAACACTGGAGAGACCTACAAATACCTGGGCGTTCTTGAGAGCCGCATTCAGGATACAACATCAGTGATAGAGGTTCTATGAAGCTGATCCAAATACCTTCTTCAACAGATTCGGTCGTGTAACCTGGCGTCCTCTATTAAGATATCTGCGACTAACATGCTTGCCGTCTCGGTTCTACTCTATTCGTTCGGGGTAGTTCCATGGACAGTGAATGAACTCATGTCCTTGATATCTCTACGCGCAAGATGATGTACATGAGGAAAAGCTTGCATATCAACTCGTTTGTTCTGCACTCAGACATCGCCTGCCGTAAAGGTTGACGCTGGCTCCGAAATATTCAATGCCTCTGCAACCGAATTATCCAAAGTACCGCTCATGTCATCGCAAACGGTAGGGATTCTCTCTTGGCAAGGGTCAGGAGTCGCGAGATGAGTGGGGAAGGAGCGTACCTTCACAAAGCCGCGGAGCAGGCAGCTGAAACCTTTGGCCTGGAACTCAATATCAGAAGTGAGGACAGTGCATTACTCCATCAAAATGCCTCCTTGTCAAGATCAATCCTTGTCACATGAGTCAACGTTCGCTTCTCTCAAATGACCTATACTCACTTCGAGCACCAAGAGTTGTATTTTCGCGTGTCAGGACAGAATCATTTCTACCTTAGCATACAGTAGAAGCATATTACGTCTAGAGGTTTCCAGCAATCTGTGCTGAGCGTGTCTTAAACTCCCTGAACACCTATGGCATATACTATCGAATTGCGGCCTTGAGAGTGCTTTATCATCATGTTTGATGCTCTTATGGCTTTGCCCGCGACCCTGTCCTGATGAACGCTCCAGGGGAGATAGAGTCTATTGTTGAGAATGAGGAGTGCTGAATCTACTGGAACTATGATTTCTCGATTATAGCCTCTATCCAACACACAAGACCTGACATCGTGCTCCTTGACAAACGTGACCGAACTATGTTCGTGATCGGATCCTCGGCCCTGGCCATTTACAACATCAGAGGCAAGGAAAGAGAAAAAGGAGAGGTACAGAGATCTCAGAGAACAACTTCAGCGGCATCAACAAGGACATTCGCTTGAAATCATTGTTCTCATCATCGGTGCTCTTGGAGGTGCGACGCCTTCACTGGTTAGTAACCTTGAAGCCATACCGGCGTGCCAAAAATATGCCGTGGCACTTGCTGGATGGATTCAGAGAGCAGTTATACTTGGGTCACTCCTCATCACACGAGGGTTCAGCCGGCCATTCATTGCGATTTCTTCGTGCACTCTATTCTTTTTATTCAATGACTTGGGTGATCTTTCTATACGCTTTATAGTATGACTGAAATGTCATGAGAGAGGTTCTAGTTTTTGTGACATTAGTGTAGTCATCTAAGATTTAAACCTTGGAAGTCGGAACCCTCTCTCTGTCAACGAATCCCTATAAAACCTTTTGGATTTTGTTGACTTTGGTAAGGTAAAAACAAGTTTTTTGAAAAACCCCGCTTTTCGAAAATTAGGTTTTTTTCAAAATCCAGTATTCATATTTGACAAACCTATTCCTTGATGCATGGACCGCGAAAGCAGGGGTAAAGGGGGCTCAAGCCCCCCCCCCCAACTTCAAAAGGGGAAGGGAATAAGCCTCCTAGTTTTCTAGGTATTCCTGTGCATAATTTTATGAATGACCTTCTCTTGATTCTCTGATACCGTGAGCAGTTAGTATCTTCCGCGGCCCCTGCCTTGATGCATTGTTAATTAAAATCAAACAAGTTTCACCTGAGATCAAGTGTTAAAACATCCTAAAATTCAGAAACTTGATTCAGATCAGAAAGATAGAACATCAAATTCCCAAAAAGAATGATAGCTAGTGTTTTTGCTGTGCAGGTACTTTTTCAAGAATTTTTTCTGTACCTAATTAAATTGACACAGTCCAGAAGGTTCCAGAAAAATCCGATATCTGAGCGAGGGGTCCGAGCTTTTGCTTTGAAAAAATTTCACGTTACTCAACTGCATGTGAAAAATGAGTGAGGAAGAATGAGAAATAAGACGTGAAGAAAGTTGTGTAATCGTACCCCAGCTTGCACAATGCACATGAGTTTGAACTTTAGTTCAAAAGTCAAACACGAAATCGAGGGATATTCTAGGTGAAGTCGGAATTTGTAAAGTAAGGAGGTTATATTGATTTTGAAAATTGTGTGCAGCTCAAATACGGAAAATTGGGGACGAGCCATTGCGAAAGGTGCTGAAGTCACTTGGGGGTTGGCCTGCCATTGAGGGATCTTTATGGAGAGCTCCTCTGTATTCTGTGGAAGTCCTTCTGGGCCGATTACGTGGTGAATTCAACGAAGGGGTACTTTTCGAGCAGTGGGTTGGCCCTGACGACAAGAATTCCTCGATGAACATTCTCCAGGTGCGCCGGCAAAGTAAGACCTTAGTCGATGACTAAAGGAATATGGGTAGTTTCTAATGATAACTAGATACATACAAGAATTTTTTCAAACAAGCAAGGGTTTATACAGAAATATTATGTCAACATACTGAGTTGTCCATGTGCCTACTTGCGTATTCATGTGTCCCGAAAATTTCTTTCTGTGAGGATAGCTCCTGACTATATTAGGCCTGAAATTCCAAAAATTGTTAGCATGCATGACGAAAAAACTAATTCCTCACATTTTATGTACCAGTTTTCACGTATATTTCATAGAAAAAAACTCATTTGTTACTTTTCATATGCCTAAACCCTCTAATGCAGTGACCTGAAAACGCCTAAATGCTCAATGTCGAAGAAAATTCATAACGCTTGCAAAGTGTTCAGAAAGAGTAAATAGAGTTTTTTCCATATTGCTCGTTACAGGTACATTCTTTAATCTCAGTCCATATTATATATGGAATGTAAATTATATTCCTATAAATTGTAAGAAACACGATATTGTCACACTTATAGGTTGAAAGATAAGACCTGCAAAAGTGATTTTTTTGTTAAAGTTTTCCCGAAAAATTATAGTTTTGGTAAAACATTTTTGATGTGAGTAACATCTCTTGAGACGAAAGCGCGCGCGGACGATATTTACTCTCTCCCCGTACCTCAAACACACACCTAATTTTGCAGACAATCCGGCAAATTGTCAATCCGGCAAAGCAACTAGCCTATACAAACTTCTCAATAAAAATTCGACAAGTTTTATTTACAATTGCGGCATTTCCCAAGCCATACAAATTTTTTCTTTTGTATACATCAACTCGGCTCCAGACACTGATATTTGATTTATTTATTTGAACTCGTTTCCTTCAGCTAAATTCTAGTTTGCCATCCAGGCATAAAATTCAGTTTCTGATCATTGTCAAGGACGTACGCTGCCCTGGCTGTGTGCCTGCCGGCCACTACTAGTACAGCGGAAAACCTACAGAAAGTCGCTTAGGAATACGAATAGTGACCAGATCATTCTTTATGGTTACTAAAAGCCCACCTTTGTGTTTTCGAGGATGCTGAATCCGAACCTGAAATTGATTTCATCCTGAAGTTCGGGAAACATTGTAAAAATCGGCAAATACGTCGAGAACGGGTAAAATTATTTTTCATCATTTTCAGAGTTCGACTCGCTGTCACTCAGCCAATTATAAATATTTTTCTTTAAAAATTATATGGCATATTTTTTAACCTTATTCGAAAACTAGTTAAGGTTGTCCGAAATCTCCAAAACATTTCCCGATCGGTTGGGCAATTTCGGAAAACTTTTTTTCTGCTAATCCGACTCGGCGCATACTTTTACAAAAGTTGAGTGACAAACTTTTCAATTTTCAATATTTGCATATGCACTCTCAAAGCGTAGAATAGAAGCTTTCCAGGAAATCGCAGGATTTATTAGAAATCTTCATTAGAAAAAAATACACAGCGATTTCAAAATTTGCGCGGTCAGAGTCGCGTGCGGATGGGAACGTTCTATATAGGCAAGCGCCGAACCCCCAAAAAGATGCAGAAAAGAATGAGTTGACCGATCACTACAAAACGCAAGGAAAAAACCGATTGGGATCGATTAATCATGTTTTAAGGAACAAAAAACCTCAATTACACTTCTTTGTCCCGGTGGTCAGTAATTTGTTATCAACTAAAAACTTGTAAAATTACGAAAAATGAGAAATTCGTTATGCTGATCATTTTCTAAAGTAAAATGGATAAAAATATACATTTTTTAACTCTTTGTATTTTTTCGAAAAATGCTTCGTTTCTGAGTTACGCGCAATTTAAAGTCCAAAATCGACCGCAAAGCATATATTTCAAAAAATGTTGCCTCGGCTTTTATCGTAGCTTCTTGAAATTTTGAAAATTCAAATTACTCGTGAGAGTATGGGCATTTAGGCAGTATTTTTCTCCTTCGTGGTGATTTTTTTTACAATGAGAAATTTGTCATAACAAAGTCTTGAAATTTACGGATTTCGAGGCGGATTTGCGGTGATGAAGCGCGTAACGTATAATGATTCGCGGGACTATTTGTTAATGACTAACGCTGTAATATGTGGTTTTTGGCAATTGATTTTTTTTATACCATGTACTGTCGAAGAGAAACCTTTCTCAAACAGAACCTCTTTCAATTCTACAACGGAATGTATGTGTACCAAAAAAAATTAGAAAGTTATAGAGGGTAAAGTAATATGAAAATCATTTCGAAATGAATGAACTGATTTATTTACATAAAATTTACATTTCTGTATATACATGATATATTGTAATAGAGTCTACTATACATTAACATTGCAACTATTTTTTCTAAATTCAATCTTCAGTCTCGCATTCGTTACATGATTCCATATGATCATTTGAAATTTTGTGATTATTGCAATTTGTTGAACATGCGCATAGCTCGCAACATTGCAAACTTTGAGACAAAAAAGAACACATTTCTTTAACTTTGCAGGGTGACTTTCCAGTGCAAGATGAAATGACGTGATATTATTAGATCTTGCTTGCGACATCTTTTATGCAAGCTATGTTATATCTTAAAGTATTTATTGGTATATTCTCCTCTACGAAAGTTCTTTCTTTTTTAAGTTTAATGGGAGTATAAATAAAGTTCAACCATTTCCTGCCTCCATACAATGCTTTTTCTACAGGTAGATAAACATTGAGTTATCAATTTCTTCAGCAGGAAGCCTAGAAATTCTAGCATAAGCGGTTTTTTCCTACATAATTAAACGAACTTACAGTGTCAAAACCACTAATGCTTGTAAAGTCATAAGAGCTAAGCTTTTTTCAGGTCCCAGTTTTACATAAAGTGTATGAATGCGTATGAATCGACGGTGATCTAGTTTTCTTTCAATTTTTTCTGTATAGAACAATATCAATGGTTTAAAATCAAAGTACTTATAGTGTGAAAGCAAGAGAATGAAACCATCTGTATCCGGTGATTCTACTATGATTTGACACTGGTCAGGATATCTTGATATATCAACAACCAAAAACCACATATTAAAACGTTAGTCATTAACAAAAAGTTCCGCATAAGTAGGTAAATACAAATTTGTCATTGTAAAAAAAGTAGCACGAAGAAAAAAAATACTGCCTAAATGCACATGTTTTTACGAGTAATTTGCATTTTGAAAATTTAAAAGCTGCGATAGAAGCCGAGAAATTTTTTTTGGAAATTTATGCTTTTCGGTCGATTTTGGACTTTAAATTGCGCGTAACTAAAAAACGAAGCATTTTTCGGAAAAATACAAAGAGTTAAAAAATTTTTTCGTAATTGTACAAGTTTTCAGTTAATAACAAATTACTGACCACCAGGAAGAAAAAGTATTATTGAGGTTTTTTGTTCTCATAAACATAATTAATCGATCCCAAATGATTTTTTCCTTGCGTTTTGTAGTGATCAGTTAACTCATTCTTTTGTGCATCTTTCCGGAGGTGCTCCGGTCGCTTCATGCGGGCAAACAAACTATTCGTGCAGATTTGGAAAGATATATTCCTATTCACAGCTTGTCAGAAAAACTTGGATTGCCCTTAATTTCTTCACGCCATAGCTGGATGCGATGCGACGTCGTTGCTTTTTCACGTTGGCAAAAAACAGCTTACGCTATAGCAAAGAAAATTTCCGATCCGGAATTAAATGAACTCGTTGATATATGCAATGTTTCAATCGAACGCGCTCTTGAAATTGTCGGTAATTTCTCGGCTATGTTGTACGATCTAAATGATAAATCTCAATCTAATCGTATTGACATTAGTTCGCTGAGATATAAATGAGTCCGACTGAAACATCCAAGTATCGATAGGTTCCCACCGTCGAAGCCTGCATTACAAAAACACGTACTGAGATGTACTTGGCAAATTCACGAATGACATTTGGCGTGTGTGACGCGCCGCGCGCTCGGTTTTTTTAAATCGCTGTATGATGTTTCCTGATCAAGATTATGGTCTAAAATTTCCTGAAAAACTCCTACATATCCTACACTTCCAAAATGCATATGTAGATATTGAAAATTACCAACTTCGTCACTCAGCTTTTACAAATGTATGCGCTTAGTTGGATTAGCAGAAAAAAAGTTTCCGAAACTTCCCAACCGATTGGAAAACGCTGTGGAGATTTTAGACAACATTTACTAGTTTATAAATAGGTTAGAAAATGTGTCATAATATTTTCAATGAAAAATATTTATAATTGGCTGAGTGAAAGCGAGTCGAACTCCAAAAGTTATCAAAGTACTCATGTTAAAAATTCCAAGCGCGTCTAGTTTTGCTGTTTTACTGAAATATTATTTCAGAAATAATTCACCGAAAACCCACTCAGCGTAATTACAGAAATAAACTTTCTTTCGTATTCACATTCTAAACGATAATGTATTGGTTTGATGCAAAAATCGAGTTTCGCGTATCTAATGGAATTTCACGTTTCAAGACCCCCTGGGAGGTCTCCGGTCTGTACAAAGAGAAAAGACGAGTTCGTTAACTAACTATTTTTGACCAACGGTTCTGGATTCATCCATCGAAAAAAGCTTTTGGAAAAATTAAAAATTCACATTTCCGCTCAAACTATGCAAGGTACAAAGAAGTGTTGAAACATAAAATTATTCATCTTAAAAATAGCGACAAATTCAACTCAGAACATTTTTTTATCAGATGCATAGTTTTTCTTTAAATCGTGATAACACACTCGACAAAATAAAGCATTGCCATTTTCCAGCCAAACCATAGAAGCCATGGAGAAACATTAGCAAACAAAATTATCAACCACAAAAAAGTCTGCAAATTTTGCTTCAATCATTATCTTATCCGAAGTAAATTTTCCGTTTCAATCATGATAACGATTTTCAAACAGTAAAAAATTCAATTTGTCAGCCAAATTGAGCGAAATGAATATTAATCTCAAGGGCGAGTATTGTAATGAGAATGTGTCCCAAGGCCGGTAGAGCCTTAAGTGAATTTATTTGAAACTTTTATTCATAGAAAATTAAAACAAATTAAATAATATTCGAAGGGGTGGATGTTTTTAACAGATTTAAAATATCCTAAATTCACGAACTCTCACTTATCTCAAGCGATCTAAACTGACGTCCGAAGTTAGAAGATATATTAGTGGCATTGCGGTTGAGGGCCATTCCCTCATACCTGGTAATAGAACAGGCAATCAAGCCGGAATGTACAAACTCGCATATTGCTACCTGAGCCGGTTACCCCCACTACTCATTTCTCCTCTTGCGCCCGAAATC
>WSXT02208641.1:0-17970 GCA_011762715.2 Neuroterus valhalla
GGTCTCAAAACGTGGGGATTTCATCAAATCCGCGAAAGTGAATTTTCACATAAAACCAATACCTTCTCATTCAGAATGAGAATGTAGAAATCTGCCCGCTGCGCGGGCACATTCTCGTCACGCGCTCTCCGCGCAGCTCACTCTGCTCGCGAGTTAAGAGTGCGCCTACGGCGCGCGTCTTTCGGGTCTCGCCCTTCGCGCTCGACCTTTGTATCTCCCTACAGTTCTATGAAAAGCTTGTAAAACTCAAAAGCAAAATGTCGACTACTTTAATTTGATGTTTGTGAATTCTCTTTTGTTGAAGCTTCTCCGGCTTTAACAAATGCATTCTCATCGCATGTCTCGTGCTGCGCACGCGATCAAAGTTTGTGCAAAACGGTGGAGAATTTTTTTTGCCTAATTTTTTTCACATATTTTGTAGTTTTTCTAGAAATTTAATATAAAATTTTTGTATTTTATTTTTTACGATTGAAGCAAAAGCTATGCGTCCAAGGGGAATATATATGAGAAATTTTAGATGTTTTTCGGGTGAACAACTTTTCTCGATCAATCTTCTGTGTTAGCATTAGTCGTTTTTTCAAAAATTGTGTTATTTCCTTTTTATAGTCATTTTTCCTGATTGTATTGAAAACTACATACCCTGTTAAAGAAATTGATAACAGATTTAGAGATATTCTCTTGATAAAGAACTTGCGCCTATTTGATTTTTCCTAAGCTTGTGTCAATTGTCCAAAAAATCATTAAAAATTTTTTTTTAAATGGTTTTCTATAAATCAAGCAAAAACTACTTGTCCTATCAAAAAGTTAATATTACCAAATTTGTAAATCTTTTTTTGGTGCATAATTTTAGTTCATTTATATTTTCCCGTACCTTACATAGTTTGACAAAAAAATTAATATTTTTATTTTTTATCATTTTTTGTGCGACCAAAATTTGAATTTTCGATTTTATGAGAAAACTCAAAAAGTTATAAACATCATCCTGGAAAGCTCCCAAGAAGAAACCTTTTTTTTCTTCGGACTTTCTTCTCAATCTTGCGTTATTTGGCTAAAAATTCTCATTTTCGTTTATGTTTTTGAATTTTGAAAATGCTACAAGTCTGACAATTTTGTTTTTGTCAAGACAAATCACGAAGATAAATTGTTTCACTTTACCTACTACAAGAAACCGTACTTCGATTTTTGAATCTTAGAAGGAAAAAAAAATTCCAAAATGTTCCCCCTTTCCTATTTTTAATCCGAAATAGCTGGTTAACGAACTCGACTTGTCTTTTTGGTCCCTCAAAATGGGTGTCAAAGCACGATCGAATATGATCATTCTTTCGGAAGTTATCGAGTTCACAGATTATTTTTCTTTATTTCTTTGTGTGATCACAATGGGAATTTTAGATTCTTTGAGAAAATTTCAAAAGTTGTATTCACGATCTTGTAGGGCTCCCAAGAAGAAAACTTTTTTACATTCTCATTCTAAATGAGAAGGTTTTGGTTTCATGTGAAAAATGAGTTTCGCGGATTTGATGAAATCTCCACGTTTTGAGACCCCCTGAGTCAAAAAAAAAGGTTTTGAATTTTTTTTTCCAACACTCAAAAATTTCAAGTACGGCCAAATAACGCAAGATTGAAAAGAGAGTCAGATAGCAAAATTTTTCTTCTTGGGAGCCCTACAAGATAGGAATTACGAATATTTGAATTTTCTCAAAAAATCGAAAATTCCATTTTTGATCACACAAAAAGTAATGAAAAACAATCTGTGAACTCAGCAACTTTCGAAAGAATGATCATATTCTATCGCGCTTTAGCACCCATTTCGAGGAATCTAAAAGACAAGTCGAGTTCGTTAACCAGCTATTTCGAATGAAAAATAAAAGAGGGGGAGCATTTTGGAAATTTTCCTGCACTTTTTTTCCAAGACACAAAAATTGTAAGTACGGTTTCTTGTATTACGTAAAAAGTGAAACAAATTATCCTCATGATTTTCCTTACTAAAAACCAAAATGGTCAGATTTGTGACATTTTCGAAATTCGAAAATATAAACGAAGATGAGAATTTTTACCCAAACAACGCAAGATATGGAAAAAATTTTGAATACAAAAAAGTTTCTTTTCAGGAGCCCTCCAGGATGATCTTCACAACTTTTCTTCACTTTTCTTCACTTTCTTTCTCAAAAAATCGAAAAATCAAATTTCGGTCGCACAAAAAATTATGAAAAATAGAAAGATTCATTTTTTGGACAAACTATTTATGGTACGAAAGAATGTAAATGAACTGAGATTGTGCACCAAAAAAAGATCTACAAATTTGGTAGAAATTACTTTTTGCTAGGGCGATTGGTTTTCCTTCATTTATAAAAAAGCATATAAAAAATGAAAAAAATGAACTTTTGGACAATTGACACAAGCTTAGGAAAAACAAATAGACGCAAGTTCTTTACCAGGAAAATATCTTCAAATGTGTTATCAACTTCTTTAACAGGATATGTATTTTTCATTTCAATCAGGAAAGATAACTATAAAACTGGAATTATGAATTTTTTTAAAATGACTAAGGCTAACACAGAAGATTAATAGAGAAAAGTTGTTCATCGAATTTCTAAAAAAACTACACAACATGTGAAAAAAAGTCGGCAACATAACTTCTCCACCGTTTCGGACAAACTCTGATCGAGTGCGCAGCACGAGACACGCAATGAGAATGTAGTCGTTAAAGCCGGAGGAGCTTTAATAAAAGAGAATTCTCACTCATCAAATTAAAGTGGTCGGCATTTCGCTTTCGAGTTTCACAAGCTTTTTATACAAATGTAGGGAGGTACAAAGGCCGAGCGCGTAGCGCAAGGTATATTCATAACCGAGCACGGAGCGGGAGGTGAGAATACCCTCAAGCGCGAAGAGCGAGATCCGAAACTCGCGCGCCGCAGGCGCGCTTTAACTTGCGAGCGAAGCGAGCTGCGGTCGGAGCACCCGATGAGGATGTGCCCGCGCGGCGGGCAGATTCTTTGCTTCTGACTTTCTTTTCAATCTTCCGGAATTAGGCTGGAAATTCTCATTTTCGTTTATATTTTTGAATTTTGAAAATGCCAAAACTCTTACAATTTTCTGTTTCTTATTGTTGTAAGTTGTCAAAAAGTTGTATTCACGATCTTGTACGCCTCCCAAGATGAAACATTTTTTCTCTATTACTTTCTTTGCAATTTCGCGTTATTTTGATACAAATTCTCATTTTATTTTATATTTTTGAATTTTGAAAATATCATAACTCTGACAATTTTTTTTTACCGGAAAAAATGATAAGGATTAATGGTTTCACTTTTCACGTGCCACGAGAAATTGTACTCACAATTTTTGAGTTCCGCAAAAAAAGAAGTCCAAAAAAATGATCAAAACGCCCCCCCTCTTTGATTTTTCATCCAAAATAGCTGGTTAGCAAACTTGACCTTTATTTTTGGTCCCTCAAAATTTGTGCCAAAGGGCAATCGAATCCGATCATTCTTTCAAAAGTTATCGAGTAGAAAGATTGCAGGCTACAGACTACAGACTACAGATAGACAGACACCTTCGTAAAAACCATTTTTTTCCGACGCAGGGGGTCTCAAAATGTGGAGATTCCATCAAATCCGTGAAAGTCAATCTTCACATTAAACCAAAGCCTTCTCATTCAGAATGAAAATGCAAAAATCTTGTGGATTTAAGCCGGGGACTGAGATCATGTACAAATGAGGTATTTAGCACGAGAAAGGTCACGGAAAAAACTGAGGTTAAACTAAAAGTTTTATCTGTATTTGTAGATCTAAACAAATCTTCCGACAAGGTTGATAGAACCTACCTGTGGAAAGTATTGAAAGAGTATGGAGTCAATGGTTGACTTATGAAAGCATTGCAAAAAATATGTAAATGGACAACTGAGTGATTGGTTTGGTATTAACTGAGGAGTAAGGCAAGGTTGCGTTATGTCCTCATGTATGTTCAATAGCTACAAGGAAGAATATTCAATTAGGGAGGTCCGAGATACCAATTAATTATTTAATTTTTTCCTCGTAGGAAATCGGATGGTCTGATAAAATATTTGTGTGTATATCTTCTGGCTAGGCTGAGTTTTAAGGATTGAAATCGCAGTCAATCATAATCGACTTTGTTGTTTAGGGCAGCTTTTCTACTGGAAAAAATCTGATGTATTCATGTCGGGAACTAAGATCATGTACAAATGAGGTATTTAGCAAGAGACAGGTCACAGGAAAAAGTCTGAAAGTAAACTTAAAGTTTTCTCTGTGCTATTAAATCTGAAAAAAGCTTCCGACAAGGTGGATGGAGCCTAGCTTTGGAAAGTACTGAAAGAGTATGGAGTAAATGGTTGACTTCTAAAAGCAATGGAAGCAATATCTTAATGGACAACTGAGTGATTGGTTCGATATCAGGTGACGAGTTAGGCATGGTTGCGTTTTGTTCTCATGGATGTTCAATAGCTACATGGACGAATATTTATTTGGAAAAGTTCGAGATACCGATTGATTCATAAATTCTCCTCCTCTTAAGAAATGAGATGGTCTGATAAAATATTTGTGCGTAAATCTACTGGCTAGGATAGGCGAAAATAAGGTTTTTAGCGCGAGACAAATGACAGAAAAAAAACTGAGAGTAGACTCAAAGTTTTCTCTGTGTTTTCAGATCTGAAAAAAGGTTCCGACAAGTTCGATAGAGCCTAGCTTTGAAAAGTATTGAAAGAGTATAGAGTAATGGTTGACTTATGAAAGCAATGAAGCAATATGTAAATGCACAACTGAGTGATTGGTATGATATTAATTAAGGAGTTAGGTTGCATTATATCCTTATGGATATGCAATATCTACATGGGTGAATGTTCAAGAATGGCTCTCTATGACAAAAAAGGTGTTGATCTTTGGACGGCGAAAATTCGTGAACTTGTGTTTGCGGATAATAAGATCGTTACATCAGAATTAGGAGATGATATTTATGTAAAACTACGCAACTACGTAAAACAGTAATGGGAACTACTAAGTTTAAATTGAAAAAGTAGTTAGATATACTACTTCCCAGTCAAATATATGACTTTTTGAATATTAATTGCTCCAGATATCATATTACAGATATAATGAGTTTTTGTCCGCTTTAACGGATATCTGTGTTTCTCACTATTGTTTGTCCCGACAGAGCTGTGTTAATCTCTACTAACGTGATTCGGAAAGAGATTCTGATGTTGCAATGAGTTTATGCATCTGATCATATGTTTCTTGTAAAGATAAAGAGTCAAACTGAAACGTTTATAGATATTTAATTTTAGGCACACTGTGTCGAAGATATTATTACTTATGCTTATACGTAGCGCATTGTCTCATACATGTAACTGATAGCAGATAAACTCATATTAAATGGGGACCTCGATATATGCTCTTGTACCTACTTCACTATACCTCATTTTTTGTCATTGAAAGTATTTCTTCGAACTTTCAATATTCAAAAGTGCTAGACTGTACTATATCTGATCTTTAGAAAAAACGACACATTCACTCGATCTATCACATAAAAATACAAATTTATGTTTGCTACACGCTAAGAAAGGTTTGGTTGTCGTAATCAGAAATTAGGTTCTGCCAACTGAACTGTCAGGCTGCCTATGGACTAACTCAACTTACGGTTAGTGTAACAGTGTTACCGAACAGTTCAGTTGCAGCAATCGAACAGTTTGGTTGCTAGTTGGTTTATAGCAAACTAACTAGTCTTTTGCATTACTCATTTTCAATCATCAATCACAAAAATGATGGTAGTTCCTTGTACGCTATTTATTTTCACATACACGGAGAAAAATGGATAGTCAACTTGAACATCTCGAGTGTAAGATTGACCATATTCCAGGTTCAACTATGGGACAGCCCTCTAGATGGTGTAGCGTACCATCCGTGGAGTGTCAAATTTTCAAGGTTATCTCCACTTTCCTAGAGTGTAAAGTTGACGATCCTGGAGTGTAAGCCTGACCATCCCAGAAGTGTTGAATTCATTATGTTTAGATATTCAAAATGATTATCTCTGATGGGAAAAACAACTATATCGATTATAATCAAAACAGCTATCTTTCAGAATCAAGTCCACTATTTTTTATAATCAAAACGATTATCTCCTCTAATTGAAACGACAATCTTAAATGGTCAATTTTTTTTTTAATTTTCGGACAAATGAATGGAAAATTTATTTGTTCACATACCAGAAACGCCACGTGACATCGGTATATATATTTGAAAATATTGAAGACACGTGATGTTTCTTGCATATGTGGCCAAACTAGTCATGTTTTTGAAAATAAGGAAAATATTCTTAATGTTAGAACAAAGAAGTACACAATAGAATTGATAGAAAATACGTAGTTTTATTTATAAAAACATAATATCACATGAGTCTTATGTCTTTCTCTCCTTCGTTGTTGAAGATTTGCGCACAGGTTCTTCGTCCCACAGATATTCCCTTGAAAAAAAGAGTCAATAAATATCAAGATTAATTGTAACGTAACAAATACAGGATATGATAGTATGAAATAAAGTACAACTTCAATGTTATGAAAACTGATAGATATAAAAGGGTATTTGATTCGAAATTTCCGAACCTTTTGTGCTAACAGAAATTAAAAGAATTCGAGCAACAAAAAATCTATTTATTTATACTTGGCAGCATTATAATTTTACAGGTGGGACATAACTAGGCTGAGAACTCTAATAAATTATTCCGAGTGTATCAATTTTCTTTAATTTTACGACGTTTTTGGTTCAAAATTAGATTCCCCAAATTCAGGGAAAATTTCTAGCATGTTTCTTAAGTCATCCTTTAACATCCGTTTAATGGGCTCCAGAACACTCAAAACTGGACATCATTTCAAAAGTTATTTAACATTTAGATAAGATTTGAATATTTTTGTTAAACGAATTAACAAAGATAAGTCTTATTTTGCGTTCATTTGATTTGAAATTTCCAAACCTTTTGTGCTAACAGACATCAATAGAACTCGAGAAATAGAAAATTTAAATATTCATACTTGGCAGCATTTGAATTTTACAGATCAATCATAATTAGGCTAAGAATATTAATAAATCATTCCGAATGTAGCAATTTTCTTAAAATTTACTACTTTTTTGGTTCAAAATTAGATTTTGGCCAAATTGAGGGGAAATGTTTGAATTCTCCAAGTCATCTTCTTTGATGTTTGTCATGGGCTCCAGAATACTTAAAACTGTACATAAGGTAATATTGTAGAACCACGGTTTTGTTTAATTTCATCATTTTGATTGCAATTTTTATTTTAATAACTTTTATTGATCATTGAAAACGAGAATCAGTCAGAAAAAATAATAACTGTATATGTGTTTTATCAAATAGTGTCATTTTTGAAAGGTGACATTTTTGAAAACTCCTGGAAAGGTTATCAAATGTAACAAAACTAAATCTCCCCCACTTTACATGAGTAATAATATTTAGAGTTTGGTGTATTTACCACTAAATTCTGGAGTGAATAACAGAAACAACTTGCTTTTTTTAGCTCGCTTTGAGGTTAAGTAACGAACTAAGAGCAATTTAACCTACATTTCAATCATACCTGACTGCATTTCCAAGTTTGAAACAGCCTTTGGGAACGAAAAAATACAAAGGAAATTATAAAATTCAGAAGAGCCTTTGAATATCTCGATGAGAAGCTGCCCGCATTGCCAGCTCTTCATGAGCTCTAGGTAAGCAGATAATACTGATGCCATTATTTGTGGATATTTCCTATGGAATAAAGTTGAAGGTCAAAAGATGGAATTTTTGTTCAAGTAATTTAAGATATATTCGCTTATTATTTCTAATAAAATCAGAATATTATAACTTTGCAAATATCATTCAAACCCTAACTTCAAAAGTGTCAGTTTCATGAAGTCTCGATACTTATACATTAAGTAAAATGAACACTCACCAATATTTCGGATGAAAATCACAGTAGCAAAACTTCACTTCACACAATAATTTGTAAATCACAAGTAATTTTACAATTTTAAATGCAATAAGTTCAGTGAACGAACTCGACAAAGTCCTAAGCTTCAGCGCGTCCTTTGAGAAAAAGGACGGTTCGCATCACAGTCGGTGATGCTAACGGACCGCGCTTTTTTTTATCCTGCGCGCAACACACAAATTGAAGATGGTCAACTTGAATATCCCAGAGTGTAAATTCTGTTATCCTAGATAGTGGGATTTACACTCTGGAATGGTCAAAATGAGCAAAATCAATATATTCAACTCAACAAACCTAGAGTGTGGATTCGATCATCCCTGAAAGTGAGTCTGATTTTTCGTGGATGGTTCAGCTGAACTTAAAAAAAGAGTCTCTCTGACTAAAGAGAAAAAATAATAAATCGTACATGATATACTCTGGAAGGTCAAACTGCACGGAGAAAAATGGATAGTCAACCTGACCATCTAGAGTGTAAGATTGACCATGTTTTAGGTTCAACTATGGGATAGCGCGCTAGATGGTTTAGCGTACAATCCGTGGAGTGTCAAAATTTGAAGGTTAGCTTCACTATCCTAGGGTATAAAGTTGACGATCCTGGAGTCCTTTGTGAAAAATGGCGCTTCCTTCAACATGCGTGCGCAACACACAAATTGAAGATGGTTAACTTGACTATCCCAGAGTGTAAATTCCGTATCCTAGATAGTGGGCTTAACCCTCTGGAATGGTAAAAATGAGTAAAATCAATATATTCAACTCCAAAAACCTAGAATGTGGATCCGATCATCCCTGAAAGTGAGTCTGATTTTCCGCGGATGGTTCAGCTGAACAAAAAAAGGGTCTCTCTGACTAAAGAGAAAAAATTATAGATCGTACTTGATACACTCTGGAAGGTCAAACTGACCATTAATATTTTGCCACTCAAAGTTTAACACCCCATTTTTTTCCGTGTGACCTTCAATATTTTGACACTCAAAGTTTGGCACTCCACTTTTCTCCGTTTGCGGATGCTCAGAAAGCATTAGATCAATCTGAAAAGAAATTTAATCATTGCTCCTTTCATAATAATATTGTGTGTTTTATTTATTACTCAACAACACCAAACTGTTACAACCAAATAGGTTGAGTCCCGCTAAACATACCGTTTTGGTTGTCCCAAACCTTTGTTGGATTCATGCAACCAAAATTTGGCCAACCGACTACAGTTTAGTAGGGTAAACCAAACCATTATTGGCGTGTATAAATGGGTCTCGTAAAATGACTATGCTTGTTTCGAGTGTGTTAACTGATTTATTCATAACATTGACTTTCGAAAGCTACACTATCACTCAACATTCATCACATTATGAAATTTGCAGACCACTGTGGTTGAACAGTCAGCATCCTGTTGCTATCGAGGGTCCATGCGCAAGTCTCCCACACTTACACTTTTTGTTTTTATCATCTCCACATAAAAGTCAAGATATTTCTCATCATACCAAGCGAGCCTCAGGAACGTTATGTTCGTCAGAAAATTTGCAATAAATTCTGACTTCGGGAAGGTTTTTTAACCCTTTCTGCCAAATTTCAATTCGAATCCTTTCGAAAAATTTCCGTTTAGTGCCGAAACTTCTTTGTTTAAGATAAAATTATAATCCGCAACAAAGTTCTCTATTCTGTGAACCCTAAATAAATATTATGCTGTTCAGCGGTATCCGGACCGAAATTGAGAGTTTTCCGAATGTTCCCACATGGCAGAGTCCAATCCATCCCTTTCGCACCTGTGCTCGCTCGCTAGGGCGAGAAAAGGATAGCTGTTCCTTCGAAATATCTCTTTCACTCCCGTGCTTGTGATTTTCTATCTCTTTCGCGTCAGTGCTGGCACGTCAATTGAGCTGCCGGATAATCAAAGGAGGGCCTGTATGATTCTTTTTCAAAAAGCGGGATGATCCCTCACCATTCGAAAATGAGATCCCGAATTTTAAATTCTTGAAGGTACACACCAATACAAAATTTCATTGCGCATCTTCTTCTTACTGGAAAATATATTTGGTATCTTTTACTGTTTTCGAAGTTGATATGAAACTACTTTCTCTCAAAATCAACAATCGATCTCCTTTTTCACTTCAACACTAATAAATCAAAAAAGAAAATACATGTTTAAAAACTAGTCAAGTAATCGAGTAACATCAGATTATTAGGATTATGTAACAGTTTTGAGAAAATACCAGTAACCGATATGTTACATAAATGGAATTTATCTAGATTAAGAAATTTAATGGGAATTGAAAAAAAAAACATTTTTAGTGATCTATGAATTCAAAAAAAATTAGTGAAATTTATTTAGTTCGTGGTTATTGATGATATTAATTGTACTTCATAAAATTTAAGAGAATGTGTTATATTTGTGGGAATTTTTGGAAACGTATGACATTCATGGAAATTTATGAAATTTATGGGTTTTTTAAATGAGATTTGTGATGATTTATAGAATTTGTGGCAATTCATACAATTTATGGTAATTTAAGAAATAAGAATAAATCTATCCTGCGATGATGTATCCTTATAATAGGAAATATGCAGGCTGCGTGGGCACCTTCTCATCTCGCGCTTCGCTTGTAAGTTCGAGCGCGCCTACGGCGCGCGACTGTCGGATCTCGCGCTTCGCAAAAGCAAGCAAAATTGTAACTACTTTAATATGATGATTATGACTCCTAATTGGAATTGTTGGAATATTTGTTTATACTCTTTCCCTTTTATGGGTTTGAGAGTCTTCATATGATACACCTCCTCTCATTTACATAACCTCTCCAGGGCGCGAGACGGGAATCGAACCCGCAACCAGACGAAGTGGGTCCAAAGCTCATGCCTTAGCCCTACGACCAACTGACAACCCTGATGATTATGACTCTTTTTTGTTAAAGCTCCTCCGACTCAAACGAATACATTGTCATCGCGTGTCTCGTGCTGCGCACTCGATCACACATTTAAAGATATTTTTTTTGATAAAGAACTTGTGTGTATTTGTTTTTTCCAGAGTTTGTGTCGATTGTCTGAAGATTCCATTTTTTTATTTTAAATATGGTTTTTTATAAATGAAGCAAGAACTACTTGTCCTGTCACAAAGTAGATTTTGCCAAATTTGTGACACATAAATTTTTTTAATATTGGGAGAATAATGCTCTATGTATGTTTCTATATGTCTGGACTACCATCAATTCGATTATCAAACTTAGGTCAGATAAAGAAATTTGACCGACCGACAAATTTGCAGAAGGTTTTTCTGATAATGGGAAAAGATAAGAATTATTTCTCTCATAAAGTATAGATATATTTTCAAATTTCCAGAATCAGACCAAAGGAACGTTACATTCTTCTAATCAAAGGATTTTTCTAATTCCTAAAAATGAAGCGGTAATTTCTCGTATTTTTAAGTCAAATTTTTGAATGTCTAGGTTATGTCGAGTAAATTCCCGGTTTTTAAATAAATTTCGCTAAATGTATTATATTTGTTGGAATTTTTGTAAACTTATTAAATTCCTGAAAATTTATGGAATTTTAGATTAGCATCAAATTTTTGAAATTTATGAAATTTGTGGTAAATTATGAGATTTGTGATGATTTATACAATTTGTGGTTATTCATAAAATGTATAGTAATTCATCAAATTAGAATAAATATATCCTGCGATGATTTATTCTTATAATGTAAAATCTGCACGCTGCAAGGGCACATTCTCATTGCGCGCTTCGCTCACAAGTTTGAGCGCGCCTAGGGCACGCGACTGTCGGATCTCCCGCTTTGCGCTCGGTGATGAACTCATCTTGCGCTCCGTTCTTGCTCTTTGTACTCCCCTACATTTGTATATGGAGCTTTTAAAACTCAAAAGCAAAATGTCAAATGATTTAATTTGATGATTGTGAATCCTTTTTTGTTCAAGCTTCTCCATCTTTAACGCATACATTCTCATCGCGTGTCTCGTGCTGCGCACTTGATCAAAATTATTCCAGAACGACAGAGTAGTTTTGTTGCTTCATTTTCCTTCATATGTTGTATCTATTGGTTTTTTCCAGAGCTTGTGTCGATTGTTCAAAATTTTATTTTTTTCATTCCTAATATGGTTTCTATGAATGAAGCAGAAACTACTTGTCCTGTCAAAAAGTAAATTTTATCAAATTTTTAGATCTTTATTGTTTGCTCAATTTTCACGCACCTCTGGTTTCCCGTACCTTGCTTTATTTGACCAAAAAATGAAACTTTAAATTCTTCATCATTTTTGTGGGGCCAAAATTTGAATTTTTAAGGAAATTCAAAAAGTTGTGAAGATCATCTTGTACACCTCTGATAAAGAAACATTTTTCTTCAATTAACTTTTTTTCATATCTTGCGTTGTTTGGCTGAATATTCTCACTTTTGTTTATATTTTTGAATTTTAAAAATGCCAGCACTCTGACAATTTTGTTTTAATCAAAAACCAAATTTTTTAATGTCGATAATCGTAATTTTTCAATGTGGATGAATTGTTCCACATGCAGATAGAGAGACAGACATATTCATAAAAATCTGTTCTTCGGGTTCAGGGGGTCTCAAAACGTGGACACTTGACAAACAAAGGGGGGGGGGCGGTCAAATTTTACACAAATCTAATACCTTTTCTGATGAGAATGTAAAAATGTATAACAATTGTCGTATCCTAACCATTTATATAAAATTACAATCGACAAATCGATGTGATAAAATTAATAATGATACCACTGGCCAGGATCATTCATTCATCGTGCAGGCATAAAATTTTGTTAGTAGATATTCCAGAACATATCCAGATCCAAAGGTATGTCAAAGGATATTGATATTTCCATGAATCATAAAAAGGAAAACAACATGCAATAAATAATATTTGTCTCTTGTCTTTTGTCTCCAGGTATTATTGACACAGGCATATCAAGTTTCTCATCTGCCCGCTTTTATAACTTTAAAAAATTTTTTGAATCTAATAGAATCTTTCGAATAATGCATATTTTATCATTTTGGAAGCTCCAACCCTTTTCTATTCATTCATCGTTAAATTGGTGACTATCTTGAAAAGCGAGCAGATGTGAGACTCGATATGCCTGTGTCGATAGTAACTGGAGACAAAAGTTAAAAGTTGTATTCTTTCTAACAAAGTATGCAAATAATTTGCAGTGTCGAAGATCAACTGCATTATAATTAATCCAGTTCGTGAAGGAAAATAGTTCAGATATTATTTATTTCATGTTGTTTTCCTTTTTATAATTTATGAAAATATAAGTATCCTGTGACATGCCTTTGAAGATGATTCTCAACTGAGCGTACGCAACGGATCTGTGTTTTTGGAGTGCTTTATTACAAAATAAAGCACGATAACTTAAGAAAAAACGCATTTATTTCATTTCCTTTTGGTACACTCTTTCAGTATCAAAAACTGTAGGTCACGTTCGTTAGCCACCTTTTTTGGAAGGAAACTCGAAAAGTTGGAGCATTTTGAAAATTTTTGAGAAAATTTTTTTACAGACTAAAATTTTTCAAGTGCGGCTTTCTGTAGTAAGTATAAAGTGAAAAAATTTATCCTTATGATTTTTTTTCCGGAAACAAAAATGTCGGATTTATGGCATTTTCAGAATTCAAAAAAAAATCGAAAATTCTTATTTTGACCGCACAAAAAATAATGAAAAATAATCTGTGAACTCGATAACTTTAGAAAGAATGGTCATACTCGATCGTGCTTCGGCACCCATTTTGAGGGGCCAAAAAGACCAGTCAAGTTCGTTATCCAGCTACTTTTGATGAAAAATCAAAGACGGGGAGCATTTTGAGAAGTTTTATGGATTTTTTTTCCAAGACTCAAAATCCGTAAGTTCAGTTTCTCGTAGCTCGTAAAAAGTGAAACAATTTATCTCATTCATGTTTTTCGATAAGAACAAAATTGTCAGAGCTATTGTATTTCCAAAATTCAAAAATATAAAAGAAAATGAGAATTTTTAGCCAGATAACGCAAGATTGGGATGGAAGTCAGAGGGATAAAATCTTCCTCCTCAGGAGTCCTACAACATCGCGATTACAATTTTTTTCAATTTTCTCAAAAAATCGAGAATTACCATTTTGATCGCACGAAAAATAATGAAACATAATCTTTAAACTTGAAAACTTGCAAAGGAATGATCATATTCTATGATTCTAGCTATTTTGGATGAAAAATAAAAAAGGAGGAGCATTTTGAGAATCATTTTACAAAACTCAAAATTTGTAAGGACGGCTTCTTGTAGTAGGTAAAAAGTGAAACAATTTATCCTCATGATTTTTTCTGAGTTGTGGCATTTCCAAAATCCAATACTATAAGAGAGAATGAGAATGTTTAGTCAAACAAGGCAAGATATGAAAAAAAGTTTCAAGAAAAAAAAAATGTTCTTTTTAAGAGCCCTCCAGGATGATCTTTACAACTTTTCAGCTTTTCTTAAAAAATCGAAAATTCAAATTTTGGTCGCACAAAAAATAATGGAAAATAGAAAGATTCATTTTTTGGTCAAACTATGCAAGGTACGAAAAATGTAAATGAACTAAATTTGTGCACCAAAAAAAGATCTAGAAATTTGGTAAGATTAGCTTTTTGATAGGACCATTGACACAAGCTTAGGAAAAATTAAATAGACTCAAGTTTATTACCAGGAAAACCTCTTTAAATACTAAATTTTAGGAAAAAATGACTAAGGCTAACACAAAATATTGATAGAGAAAAGTTATGCACTCGTAAAATATCTGTGAATTTTTTATAGATTTTCCTATTGGACGCATAAAAAATCGTTCCCATCGTTTTTTATTGTAAAAAACATAATTAAAAATTGAAGTTTCAGAAAAACTACACCACATGTGAGAAAAATTCGACAACAAGACTTCTCTACCGTTTTGGACAAACTTTGATCGCGTGCGCAGCACGAGACACGCGATGAGAATGTATTCGTTTAAGCCGGAGAAGCTTTAGGAAAAGAGAATAAATAAAGTAGTAGACATTTCGCTTTTGAGTTTCACAAGCTTTATATACAACTGTAGGGAGGTACAAAGGCTGAGCGCGAAGCGCGCTATGAGAATGTGCCCGCGCAGCGGGCATATTTTTCCCCCACATGTTATGTGCACTTAATCGTCCTCTTGAAAATCAAATTCATATCTTAGTTCGTGTGTATGATTTTTGGAAATAAAAATTCCTCTTAACTAATGAGATCCAAGAGGGATATTTTTCAAGGATTTTCCTTTCTTCACGACGTGTTGTTCTAGCTTTGCAGAGCGTCGAGCTTCTTGAAATCATAGATCGTATGAAAGTTTCAATAGTGTTCTGATGATTAAAAATTTATATTCTCTTACGTTGTTAAAAAAATTAATAAAGTGCTGAGATTAAATATGCAGCAAAAATAACTACCTCAAAGAGGCTTGAATCCATACACTGACGAAAAATATATAAAACAGTACCTTAAAGATTTTTGTTTGAATATTATGAAATTTGAAAAAAATTGGCATACTATACGTAACATTTCATTTTGCCTAATGTTATATTTTTTCCCTTTTAAAAAAAGTATCCGATAATATACAAAAGTATTTTAAAATTCTTTCAACATCATTTATTTAAAACAAACAAGTATTTAGATACTTTTTTCAATATTAGTATTGCCGTTAATAAATTTCTGAAACCCAAGAACTTTCCTGACCGCGCGCATGCATAAGAATCTTGTAACCTAAACGCTAGAACTGTCTGGTACCTTCATGCTTCACTCGCCGAGATAGTACTTCCTTGCTTTGATGAATGAGCAAACATCATCCAGTTCTGGTCAACTTCTAGGTTCATCTTGCTCGATTCCGCAAGCAGCATTTTTTAGCGCTAATTTCTCAGATAGCTTTTTATTGTTCATATTTTTGGTTGAGTACCGTCAAATCCTGTCGCGTGCGGTGGCATCATACCGTTAGGACGCCTCGATATATCAAGATACTTTAATATTTCTTGAAATGCAAGTAATACATTTTCAGCTATTAAGATTTAAGATAAATATTTACGACTTTGTAGCTATAATATTCGGGAAGTAAGGTTTATTGTCTATAAAATACTGTTTTCGATCCGAAACTGTTTAATCCTGGCCAGCGGTAGTTGGCCGAAGGTGAGAGGAACGAGCGCCAACGACCACGCTAAGATTAACACGAAAATGTTCAGAATTACCAAAACGCGTTTTTCATTTGCCTATATAAATTAAACTTAGCCTTTGCCACGATCAAAAATTTAACAAACTTATTGCAAGGCTACAAATTATATGTCCGTGCATTCATACCTTGCCCTGATGAGCCCGCTGATGCCTAATTAAATATGTCGGACTGAAATTGAGAGTTTGCAGAATGTTCCGGCATGGCTGAGTCCAATCCATCCCTTTCGCACCTGTGCTCGATCGCTATGGCGAGACAAGGATAGCTGTTGATTCGAAATGTCTCTCTCACACCCGTGTTTGTGATCCTCTATCTCTTTCGCGTCTGAGCTGGCACGTCAATTGAGTTGCCGGATCATCACACGGGAGGGGGGGGGGGCTACGAGAAATTATTTCGAAGAGAACAAGGTGAACCCTGGCCATTCGAAAATGAGGCCCCGAATTTTCAATTCTTAAAAATACAATTCTATACAAAATTTCGTTGCGCATCTTTTTCTTACCGGAAAATATATTTTATATCTTTCACTGTTCCCGAAATTGATATGAAACTAGTTTTTCTTAAAATCAACAATTGATCTCCTTTTTCACTTCAACTCGTGAAAACTTAACCAATTTTCAGAATTTGCTAATAAATCAAAAAAGAAAATACGTGTTTAGAAACTAGTCAAGTAATCACGTAACATCAGAGTATTAGGATTATGTAGGAGTTTTGAAGAAAAAATCAGTAACTAATATGTTAACATAAATGTCATTCATCTAGAAATTTGAGAGAATGTATTGAATTTGTGGGAATTTTTGGAAATTTATGACATTCATGGAAATTTCAGAAATTTGTGGGTTTTCTGAGGTCATGTTAAACTTAACCGATTCCTACCTTACCGACATTTTTTTTGGCAACAACTCACGTCAACACCGGAATAGATATCGAGTCGATATTTTGAAAAAAGCCTTAGAAAACGATAAACTACGTTTGTATACAACATTTTGTTCAGAATTTTGAAGAAAACATTTTTTTGCGTATTTTTTCTCAGAATTTTGAACCAAGTGTTGTATACAAAGGTAGTTTATTTTTTTCTAAGGCTTTCCCCAAAAAATCAACTCGATATCTATTTCCGTGCGGACGTAAGTTGTTGCAAAAAAAATCGATAATTTGGGTCACGTGACACATGTTTAACATGGCCTCAATGCAATTTGTGATGATCACACAATTTGTGGTAATTCATAAAATTTATGATAATATATGAAATTAGAATAAATCCATCCAGCGGTGATTTATCCTTATAATATAGAATCTGCACGCTGCGCGGGCACATTCTTATCGCCTGCTTCGCTCGTAAGTTTGAGCGCGCCTACGGCGCGCGACTGTCAGGTCTCGCGCTTCGCAAAAGCAAGCAAAACGTCAACTGCTTCAATTTGATGATTATGATTTTTTCTTGTAAAAGCTCTTCCGGTTTAAACTAATACATTGTCATCGCGCGTCTCGTGCTGCGCACTCGATCAAAAATTTTTCAGAGCGGTAAAGAAGTCTTGTTGCTCCATTTTTTTCATATGTTGTACACATTTTCTGGAAATTTAATTTTTTGATGTCGTATTTTATTCTTTACGCTTGAAACAAAAATTTCGCGTCCAATGGAAAAAATGACAACACATTTAAAGATATTTTTCTGGTAAAGCATTTGTGTGTATTGGTTTTTTCCAGAGCCTGTGTCGATTGTCCGAAGATTCCATTATTTTCATTTTCGATATGGTTTTTTTAGAAATGAAGCAAGAATTACTTATCCTGTCAAAAAAGAAATCTCACCAAATTTGTAGATC
>WSXT02208652.1:0-17969 GCA_011762715.2 Neuroterus valhalla
TACGGCTTTGACCTAACGAAGCATCATTGGTGTCGTGACTTCTGTGATCGGGCGCGTCTTATATTTTTTTGCGTGTAGGGCGTATTTGCTTTTCGCACTCCAGAATTTTGTCTGCAACAGATTTCATCTTTCGTTTTTGCCGTGAAATTGTCCCGACACTTATTTTTGGTTCTTGCAAAGCCAGTCTGCAAATCCTGCAAGATTCGAACTCTCGTCCTGCCGGCACTGTGGTTTGGTGGCAAACTTTCTCACCACAAGACCACAGATGCCGACTTCAAATCCTGTATTGTCCTTATTAGCTGTTTTTGGAATATTGCGCATATGCTTTATTATATTCCACTTTGTAAGTTTGCACTATTATTAGAGCACTATCTTCATTGACTGTACGACCTCTTGCATGCTGATTAAGGAAATCGTTTTCTACAAAATTTGTTGCTTCGTTTGCATGTTCGCTTGCTAAAATGTGCACTCTTGAGTTTCTTCTATTTTCACGTCTAAGTTGATCAACAGCTAAATCACGCGCCTCAACTAATACCAAAATATGGCCTGGACCCAGTTTTTTATATTCTGGAGACGGCAGGGTTACCCACCGGTTCCAGCTCTTGTCAAATACCATATCGATATCAGATAAGCCAAACAAAATGCGTAGTGGCCTAATAATATCATCCTGCAACCATCCAACAATGACAGGGTACCTCTCGTAGAAAATGACGTTTGTGGATGGAGGAAACATCTGGTGCCTACCATACTTTCGGAATTCAGAATACCTATCTGCAGCTTCAAGTGTTAATGGTTTGACAGGAGGCAAATCGACACCGTTGAAATTTTCGAATAATTCCACCAAACGCACCTGTTCAGATCTTATCAATTCTGTAAGAAGTCATAGAAATAATATAATTTTCGTGTGTATGAAAGATTTTATAAACATTCATAGATATTGAATTAGAACAGTTAAATCTTGTCTGAAATTTTTAAAATAAAATACTTAATAGTTTTCTAAAAAAAATTCGAAAAGTTGTAGTGAATTTTTGGTCATCTATGTGAGGATCCCTCCTTAGCCAGTCTACCACGAGCATGCGAAGTCGAGTACGTTGACTTACGTTTTTGTGGATATTTTCCCAAAGGCTCCTAGTCAATAAAATTCAAAAGTGAGTCAGCTACAGTTTTTTGCGATTCTGTCAAATAAAGTATGTTTATCAAATTCGTTCTATGCATAAAAAATGTTTTCAATATTATCGAATGAACAATAATCCGTGTGTCTGCTCCATAATCTCGTTCATTTTTGTAAATCATCGATACATTAGAAAAACACCCGTCATTTTTTGCCCATTCATACAATTCCAATGCTTAATTTACGACTTCACTCGGGAATAAAATAATAAAAAATTTTTGGGGGTAAAAAATCAAAACTTTATCACCACTGTCACTTTCTAGATAGTTTTATGCATGTTCTCTACAAATTTCATTCCGATAAAAACATTGCTTATGCATAAAACGAATTTGGTAAACATAATCTATTTAACATGATTTGCAGAAAACTATAGCTGACTCTCATTCAAAGTTGATTGACTGGAAGCCTCTGGATAATTATCCACGAAAACGTAAGTCAACGTACTCGACTTCGTATGCTCGTAGGTAAGACGATGCAGCAGCTCGCGCTCGGAGTAACACGGTCCTACATTATTTGTCATATCTCAAAAACTTATTGACGGTCCACTCTAAAATTTTCGTGAGATACTCTCTAAAGTAAATTGCAAAATTACATAGGAAAAAATTTCATTTCGGAGATACCTTTTTTTTGTAAATATATTATTTTTCTTTCTTTTATTTTTATTATTTCTGTTACACAATACATTCAGAATATTCATTAACGTTTCGGTGTTCAATCAACACCCATATCAGAGTAAAATATTCCCCATCAGGTTGAACCCATGAGAATTAATGAACGTTCCATAGAAATTCGATTTTGATACTTTAACAGAAGAAGAATTTTGATCCTTTTTCACGATAAGAAAAACATTTTGCAAATTTTTTTCTCTGTGAGGTTTTTTTAGGCTGACTTTAATTGGATAATCGAATTAATGGTAGCCCGAACATACAGATAGAATTATTATCTAAGTTTCTTCAAAAAATGTATTTTTCACATGTTATTTGCTTTCCCTCATTTATCTGACTCGGGACAGGGAATTTCAGAAAACAAATATAGCTTTTCATTCAAACTAATTACCATTCGGATTTAAAAGAGAGGAATTCTGAAAAAATCGCACCTCCAATCCAAAATTTGTCACAATTTTCTCTCTTCTCAATTTTAAATAAAAAAGTACTTCAAGCAGCCTTCGGAGTAGACGTAGTATTCCGGAGAAGAAATATTTAAATATCTACTTGTTCAAAATTTCAACTTGTTTGTTAGAAGGTGAATTTTTCTGTTAACGTTGCATTATTTTAATTCAAATTTCACCTCTGGTTGAAATTGTAACTTCTTTGTTATTAATCAATTAATCTCTTTTTGGTGAAAATTCAAATATTCAGTTAAACATTAATTTTTTAAATTGGAAATTGAACTATTCCCTTGCGAATTTTTCTACTTCGTGGAAAATTTGCGTTTTTGTAGAAAATTATTGGTAAAAATCTATCTCTTTGCTTAAAATACATCTATTCATTTAGAGATTCATCATTATAGCCGAAAATTCATCAGTTCGGCTGAAAATCCATTTCTTTCATTGAAAACTTAACTTTTTCATTTTTAGTGGAAAATTAATCGTTTCTAGTTCAAAATTCGAGAATTTGGTGAAAATTTGTCTTAAGTCGATTTTTTGGTAGAAAATGATCTTTTCCTTCGGAAGTTAATATTCTTCCTCAGAAATTTTTCTTAACGTTTAACAATTCGAGTTTTCAGTCAAACGCTTTTTATTTCAGTCGAACATTAATATAGTTCAAAACTCTTATGTTTGGTTTGAAATTAACTTTTTGAGACAGAAATGTCACTATTCTATTTTTGTTTGGAAATTTTTATTTCTAAAGTCCAAATTTCAATCATTTTGTTGAATAATTGTATTTTTTGGTTGAAAATTTTTTTTACAAAAATTAACCTACCCTACTTAAATGTTCATCATTTCAGTTAAAAATTACCCATTCTGGTTTGAAATTCAACTGCTTCAGTTAAATGTTTACAATGTCATTTGAATCTTCGTCATTTTGTGTGAAAATGTAATAATTTGTTCAACAGTTCTTGTTTGTTTGTTGGAAGTTAGTTTTTTTTGTCATGAGTAATTTTTTGAAACTGAAAATTGAATTTATTGCTACTGGAAATTCCATAGTTTCAGTTCAAAATTAATTTGTTAAGCATCCATTTTTTTTATTTTAAAATTCGAGTATTCGAATTTTTGTTGACAATTTTTCTTTTTCAGTAAAAGTTAATTTACCTTATTGAAGCTCAACTCTGAACATTCTTCATTTTAGTATAAAACTCTTTTGCTTGGTTTAAAATATTTTTTTGAACTGAAAGAGTTACTTTCCCATTTTTTGTTGCAAATAATTATTTTTTGAGTTCGAAATTCGACCTTTCCATTGAAACATTATATTTTTCCTTAGAAAATAGTTCTTTCTATTTGGAAATTATTCTTGTTTGAAAATCCACCTTCACGGTTGAAAATTGAAGTGCTCCAGTTAAATATTTATCTTTTTATTTGAATATTCATCTTCTCGATTGAGAAATGCACTAATTGTTGTAAATTCGTTGTCTCTTTTTTGTAATGAAATGATTTTTCTTAATTGTGAGTTCAACTATTCCAATTTTTCTAAAACAAAATTCTATTTTTTCATCAAAAATTTGAGTCTTTTTTTCAAATTGATTTTTTTTTGCAACGTTCGATCTGTTGTGTTGAAGGATGTTAAGCCTTAACGTCATGAATTAAAAAAAAAAGGTTGAGGTTTTGCGACAAATATAAATATGTTACTTCTAGTTACTTCTAGTTGTTTCTAGTTCCAACCGTCCAAGTACCTTCTGAAATAATTCCTACAATATTTAAAAATCTTAAAAAACGGAAGAAATTGTCCTCAAATATTCTGGATTTTATTTTGAAGGTTTAGGAAATTTCGAAACGTTTTGAAATGTTTCTTTGTATTCTTTCGAAATCCGTTTCTCAAAGCAGAAAATCAGTGAAAATATTTTCAGTAATCTTCAGGGAATTTCGTTTTCCTCTCTGAAACTTCTAACATTTAAAAAAAAATAAACGTTTTGTAATCTGCAAATATCAGCATTTCATTCGGAATTGTTCGAAACCTCTACAAGCTTCTCATTGTTTTTCAACATCCGAAAACCCTGAATGCCTTTCGAAATAATTGGAATTTCATCGAAAATGTTATGAACATCGTAGAAAATTGAGATAATAGAACCTGGGTACGTTAGGTAGAAAAGATAAGGTGTGTAAATAATTCTCATTTTCCCAAGTTCGAGTAATGACGTTTCAATTCGTTGTGTCAGTATAAGGGATATAAGTTATTGACACTTTTCCTAATGTTTTGCCATATGTTACTATTTTGTAATAAAGTGGAAAATTTAACGAAGCAGTCGGGTTTTCATACGAACATTTATTATTTCCTTCGCTACAAGTATTTTTTCACTTCCGAATCAGTAAATGTGACGCGCTCCGAAGGAAGGGACCTAAGAGCAAAAAAATCGATTTCAGGATTATGGTCGTTTTAAATTAAGTGAGGGTTGCTTGTTAATTATTCGAAAACAGAAAATTTCCTTGTCGAGTATTTTTTTAACTATTGTAATTTAAAAACAGCCGTTCCAGCTGAAGCCTGTCCAGCTTCCGCCTGTTCTTTCCCTTCTCCTCTAAAATTAGCGTTTTCGCTCTTAGGTCCCTTTCTTCGGAGCGCGTCACAAATGTTTCGACTAATGAAATAAGTATTTTTCTACTTATCCCTAATTAGTCAAGTTTAACTTATTAAGATTCAGGGAGTGAAAATTTAAGTAGATATCCATGTAAAATTAGAGTATTCTATTAGAAATTCATTTACAATAAGAATAATGATTTATTTAATTTTATCAACAATTTCATATATTCACCAATGAAATTCAGGAAAACTGCAAAAGCAAGGAATAGAGTACCGGCGGTGATCTTCATTTTCAGTTGTTAAAATAACAGAATATTGTACAACCTTCCTGATTTACGTGAAAATTCGTCAACTGCGTTCTTATAACGATTTTTTATTAGATAATTCCATGTGTATATATATATATGTACATATTGACTACCCCTACTCACTGTCTCACTCTGCGTAATATTCAAACAAATTTTCACATTTACAATCTGTACATGTACGTACAGATATTAAGATATGATCAAGGTTAAAACAAAGATTTTGAGACAAAATATCGCTATTGGTCCAAATTCATCCCTACCAAAACAAAGAAAAGCGAAGAGGAAAACGTGATTTAGTAAAAGTGGAATGAAAAATTAGCCTTGTTTTTCGCTTGAGGGTTTCAATTACTGTAAATAAGCGTAATCAATCTTGCGCTACGTGCACGTTTACTCAAGTTTTGAAGAAAATAATTCAACTATAAAGAGAATAAATGAGAAAAAAAATTTTCCATCAAAATATATGGATTTTGTAACAAAAAATTGGAACCTACATGTTTGTAGGATGATGTTCAAACCAACATAGAAAAATTAATTTTTCAGGTAGAAGTAATCATTTTTGAGTAATTGACAAAGGAGAATAGTGTTCCAAAAAAATAGAGAATTCTGGACAAAATTATTCGATTTTGTATCAAAAAAATACGAGTTATTAACAGAATGGTAGGATTCTCAGCCTAAAAAATAATTTTTTCAAATTCTATACATTATTCCCCCTCTTTCGTCATCTGCTAATAGTACCACCCTTAGCTTATCCTCCAAGTCTGCAACATCACCCTCCTGTTCACTGAGTCGAATGCTGCTCTGAATTCCACAAGCAAGGCCACTAGTTCGCCTTTTTTCTGCTGCTAGTTCTTGTTTAGTAGATAGTTTAGGACGTTAATGTTATCAGTTGTTCCCGTTCCTTTCCTAAAACCCATCTGATTGTGTGACATACTTCCCTTCTCTTCTACCTGACTCTCTAGCCTGTTCCTGGACACTTCCGCATAGATCTTTTACCCTACCAACATCAAAGTTATACCTCTTTGGTCCTTTACCTTTTTACCCTCTTCCTTTATTAACGGAATCACTAAATCACTAATCCTACTCTCTATACTTCAGGCCCTTCTTCCCCTCTCCATACTTTGTTACAAATTCTGCTCATCTTTCCTCTTATTTCTTTCCTCTCATATTTGAGAGATTGACTTTCCATGCCATCCTCTCCTTCCGCTTTATTTCTATCCGGCCTTTCAATTGCCTCGTTTACTTCCTCCCTACTTATATCGTTTTCCTTTTCCCGTCCTTCCTCTATTACCTTCTTCTCTTACCTTTCTTTCCCCGCCCCCTAACAGTCCTTTGAAGTACAGCTTCCCTTCACTCCTTCTTCCTCTTTCCCTATTTATCACCTCCCATACTGGTCCTTCCTTTACCGCTTCCTCCATTTCTTCCTTATATTTTTCCTTTTCTGTTGATTTTTCTCTTTTGTCATTTTCTCATATCCTCGCTTCCTTCTGTGGTACATTCTTTATGGCTAACCTCCTTTTTTTAATTCTCTAAAACACTCCTTCATTTTCTCTTTACCTTCTTTACAATCCTCATCCCACGATCCTATTCTTTCTATGTCCCCCTCCTTTTTTGGTCTTACAGCTTATATATAATAAGTAACTTGTCAAATAAAAAGTTTAATATTTAATCGAATAGTTTAAAAGCAGTTCAGAATAATAAATCTTGAACAAACCAAAAAATTAATTTTCCCAGAAAGTAGTTCAACTTCAAACAAAGCACTTTGTTTTTTAGTCGGAAATAAGTTCAAACTTGAATAAAAGATCTTCGGAAGAAACAAACTGCAACAGAATAGTTCCACATTCCATCAAAAAGATGATTTTTCAATCGAAAATAATTATTTTTGATCACAATCATCAACGAAATAGAAAAATTTTCAAATTTTTGTTAGTCAAACATTATGATTTGCAGAATTTGGATACAAAGCTTTGTTGTCGAACAATTTCGAATATTTTCATTAAATGTTTCAAGTACAACTCTTGAGAATCTTGATTTGAAATCGCTCAAAATCAGACGTCTACCATTTTCAACCTTCTCATTTATAAAGAGTAGTTCAATTATTGAAAGAATCTCTATATTTTTACTAGATAGTCCAATTTTTTACCAATAATACAATTTTTCAATAAAGAAATTTTGTCTTCAGAAGATAGTTGATTTTTCTATCTATTTGAAAAATTTTAAATTTCTTACAATGGAGTTTAAACTATTCTCATATAATACAACCTTGGCTAACAAGGTTGATCACGAAAATATTTTCCAATTCTCTAGTTACGATGCTCGCTTATCAATTTCCAAACTTATTTTGACGATGACTTGTTGTTGCTTTATATTCTCAGAGATGACATCAAGCTATTGAAAAATTTCAAGTGTTATTGAATTGTGTTTCTTGGTTTCTCAAAACTTGAAAATCATTCTCGAAATAATTTGAAATTTTTTTGAGATGTTGAAAAAATTCTGCAAAACGTGATTGCCTCTAAATTTCCTCCTTTTTCATTGACAATCCTGCGAATCCTTTGTAATTTTTCTGGAACACCCTCTAATTAATTTTCCAAAATCGATTATCATTGAAAATCGGTGCAAGAATCTTCAGAATTTTTCAATTCATAAAAAATATTCAAAAATTGTTTAAAATTCTCCTTTTACCGAAATCTATACAAACTGAAATTTTCCCTGATGTTTTCCCAACATCTAATTTTTTCAACCGGATACACCTTGCCCGCCTCCCCTCTTCCTTCTCCTCAAAAAAGACCTCCGACACGGCGGCTGCGTCCGTCTCCTAGAATATCTGTACAAGTATTCACCTACAATATTTTCATATTTTACAAGTAAAATTGCAGTAATCCCCGTGTATGGTACAGCAGACTTGAGTGGGAATAATAGCTGGCTATGCAATTTTCGGAAAATCACTGTTTGATATGAACTTTGCATCAGTAATCTTCCGCTTGATGATGCATATGCCGGCGTATGCATATGGCGGCGTATGCCGCCATTTTTAGTGCAGGTATCGAACCAGATAGTATCTTTTTAAATAATACTTGATATCTATAGATAGATATAATATCTCGGAGAAACATTGAAAATGGCGGAGCCAATCAGCGCAAGGTACACCAGTCTGACACACTGTCCCTGGGCCATCCGTACTACGAACTAGTATATACCTACCGCGTCTTACACACATTTTGTGGCGCTGATTCCGGGAAACTAGGCTGGACACCGAAAACTCAGAGCAGATGTCGGGACTCTTTTCGGCTCCTTTGGGCTCATGTTTTCTATAACTGAGCATGTGAGTGCAATGGAGCTGTACCTGCATTTTCATAATTCAATCGTTTTTTATCTATTCCGTACTGATTCACATGGAAAATGAATAAAGAAAAAGTTACTTCTCAAATTGCAAGTATACTAATATTGCACCCAAGCAGTCAACAGTCAATCGGCGATATTGATGATCAGCTATTTGTTCAACTTCACGGATGTGTGGAAAGATAACATCCACAATAACATCTGCTCTTAGTTTGCGGTGGCCAACTGAATTTTTGAGGAACAGTTAACTGCTTAGGAGGACGTATTGTTCCTCCTTGGTCTTTGGAAAGTAAAGTATTGTCGAAGCAAACATTCACCGCGGGCGAAGAGGCGCTGCTGTAGAAAAAAACATTGCTGCCGCAGGGCTCCGTCATGCATATTATTTTGAACGTTTATGAACAACAATAATTATTATGGAGGTTCTATCGTGGGAGGGAAAGAGGAAATGTTGAAGAAGGTAGAGACACAAGAAAACACAGCATTGATATTAGAAGAGTGGTTTATTGCCACTTACACATTGGATTATAGTTACCAGCCCGTGAACGGTCCTAGTAAGTTATTGGGGTAACACTTCTTCCGGTCTCGAATATTCTGCAGACATGTTATCGGTCCTGATGATGGTTGAGCTATCCGGGAAAGGCGTTTTTCAGGAGAGCGGTTGATGAAGGAAAGAGCAGCTATACTTCCGTACTATATCGGGCATGGCACTTCCGTGCAGGGTCGTGCCGAGTGATCTTTCACACGTAACAATTCTGTTACATACTTTCTTCAACAAGATTTTCCACTGTAATAGTACCACTATCAAATTTTAGTACTTTTTACTCATAGGATGCACGCGTTCGTTCGCGGGTTTGTTTACGTCCTGTATATATTGGCGCTCGGAACTCCTAGTTTGAGGACAAATCAGTCTCAACACTGGAGCGGCTGCATGCCGCACTCAAAAAAGTTGATGCATCTACGATCACAATTGAGGCGTGCAGCTCAGCATTGTAACACACTGATCCTACTGGCCGTGGCGGCTGCACACTCCGACCTTGGGACGGAATCAGTCCCAAGCTCGGCGAGCGCGGTTCTCGTAGTCAATGAAGCTAACGCGCTCCATATTTTGGTATTTGCTCGTCCTATGTTTTGTATTTTTACCGTCTCAAACATATTTGGAAACAAAACGTTCTGAAAAGAGCTAGAAACATTGTCACAAATGACTTTCTGTGCAGCCATGTTTGATAGTTCGCTAGATGGCTGTTAGATCTCGCAATGCAAGCTTAAATTCCCAATAGGATGTGCGCTTTAAATTTTTTACGTTTCTACCTCGATCTAATAACCAAGGTTTAAGTCGTCACAGTTGACAATGGGACGTCATAAATGAAAAGCTAGGAAACCTTTACCCATCTACTTTCGTTTTTAGAAGTCACTTGTCATCTGGTATGCTTCGATATAAGCAAGTGGGATTCAAAAATAGATGGAGGCAGTCTCTGATTTCCATAGCACAAATTTCTCCTACAAGAGATTTTATTTCTTGTGTAAGCTATGTCATTGTCAAAACGTACTTCTTTGTTCTGGGAAAGCCAGTTTCGGATCCGACGAGATGCGAACTCTTGTGCTGCCATCACCATAGAGATATTACGGATAGAAGCGACAAGCCAGCTTGGAATACGCCTGTGCGTAGATAGAGAAAGAGAATCAGAGGTCTCGAACACCCCACCCTCTGTCACTCTGTCTCTTTTTCTTTCAGCGAAGTCGAGCGGACGGTTCCGCTTAGAGAGCGGCCTATGGCTTGTCGCCTCTATCTGTAATATCTCTATGGTCAGCACTGAGGTTTAGTAGCTAGTTTGCTAACCGCACCAGACTACAGTTGTCAGCTCCAAATTGTTAACTGAACGTGTCAATCTCAACCTGAATAATGTTCAAATGCTCTATTATATTCTTCAGTGTATACTACCTGGATTGCTCTTTTGCTTAACTCATGGTCTATTTCACCTTTTCGGCGCGCTATTAGATAATTATTTTCCAAATGGTTTGTTGCTCCGATTGCATGTTCGCTCGCTGATATGTGTGCTTCTCGATTAATGTGGTAATTTTCAAGGTGTAGAGCAACAGCTTCATCACGCGCCTTAACCAATGCCAGAATACGACCTGGACCCAATGTCTCATATTCAGCAGAGAGCAAACTTACCCACCGGTTGTGAGTTGTGTCGAATACGATATATATATTTGATGAACCAAACAAAAGTCCAAGTGGTTTGATAAAATCGCCCTGCAACCATCCAACAATCACAGGATTTCTTTTCAAGAAAATTGGTGTTGGAAACGGAGGAATCATGGAGGTATGATTGTATGTTCGGAACTGAGAATAGCGATCTGTATCTTTCAGTGTTAAGGGTTCGATAGGAGGCAAATCGACACCGTTGAATCCTTCAAATATATCCCTTAAACTCACCTCCTCTGAGCTTATCAATTCTGTAAGAAAAGTTTAAAAAAGGGTAATTTTAATATTTCAGTTATTTTAGTTTTAGTCCGTGAGCGACTTTCTGTTCTTCTACTTTTTAATCCTTGTGATTCCCTTAACCTTTTTCTTCAATCGCCATAACTTTGGAAGTTATGTTTTTTAGTTTTTTTCAAATTCTGCAAAAATTTTTGTCTACCCAACGATCTACCAATTCATAAACTACAATTACTACTCCCCTCAAGTGGTAGGGATTTGATATTCCCACCCCTGCACTGGTTTTCCGAAATCCTCTGTTGAGATTATTCTCGAAAATTGTGAATCATTCGAAATTCCACCAGAAACTTAAGAGAATTTCCGATTCTTCTTTGAAAGTTTTAATTTCGCGGAATTAATTTCTTTATCGTGGAAACGATAAGGTGTGTAAATATTTTTGATTCCCGATTTCGAGTAATGACTCGTTATATTGTTACTGTTTTTACGTTAGAGGTAACGTAAAATATCAATGAATTATACAGAATTCTGCCATATGTTACAATTTCTCCGAAGAAATTTCGATCTAGCAATTACGTTTTTATACGTGGATATTGTCTTTTTAACGCTCCTCATTTCTTGAACCTTCTTCAATTAATGTATATATCCCACAGATTAAAAATATATTTCTACTGAGAAATATGTTGCCCTACGTCATCAAATTAGTAAATGTTTGAACTATTCAAGTCCGAATTTTTCTATTAGTCTCTAGTTCGTGTAGTTTCGTTCATTTAGATTTAGAGAGGAACTATTCATGTATAAATTCATGTGAAATTCCAGTATCCTATCAGAAATGTAGCTACTCAAACAACCGATATGATAATATAATTATTCTTAATCACTATATATTTACCAATAGAATTGAGGAAAAGGGCAAGAGCGAGGAATGGAGTACTGGCAGCAATCTCCATCTTTTCTTGTAGAGATTAGAGAATGTCATACAATGATGATGATTTACGTCTCAATACCTTCACTGCGAAACTGTAGTGGATTTTATATTGCTTGTTCCGCATAAATATATACGAAGTATCCCCACGAAATATCTTCTTCGTCGTAGTATTTGAACACACTACAACGTATAAAAAATAAACCAATATTGATATAACGTCGAAGTTCATATCGATACTTCGGAAAACGATATTGTTATTTGTCCAAATTTATCTCTGCCAACACAGTAGAACGGCTGATGGGTAGTGATTAAGCCATTAATTCTCGGTTGACTATGGTATGCAAAAAATGAAGATCAGTAAGTGCTGAACAAACACTTAGCACCTTTTATTTTCATCTTTTATTTCTTCTGTGAAGGTTTCAATTACTGTACAGCATAATTAATATCGCAGTTTGCGTTATTCGTTAGGCTTTTTGGAAATAGGAATTTAACAGTTTTTGATGCCAATCCACTGCATTTTTTCAAGACAGTTGACTACTTGAACAAAATAGTTGAATGTTTTACCAAATAATTGAGCTCTCAACTCAATAAACGCAAATATACAATTTTTCGATACGATACAGATATTTTGGAGCATGTAGCTAAATCTTGAATTTATAGAGGATGAATCTTGTACCAAACATAAAAAACTTAAATTTTCAGATAAAGACTTTGTCTTCCAAGTCCTCAAAAAACCTTGAATTACGAACTATATTATATTTTAGTTCTACAATTCTTTATTCAAAGTGTTGAACTACATTACATTACATTAGTTTGACACATTTCTCGCATTTCACTCGTGCACCTTCCTTGCGTTCTTTAAATGTTCTTAGCTTCTATATTAGTATTTATTAATTTTTAGACATTTGTTTTCAGCCGGGAACACCTCCTACCTCCTCCCCCCAAAAAACACTACTAATTCTAAGCGGCGGCTGCGCCCCTTTCTTAAAATATCTGTAATAGAATTTACATAAAATATATGTTTAATGAGGAAAATCGCAGTAGAATCCGTGTATAGTACAGCGAACTTGAGTTCAATCTGGTGATGTCATAATAGCTGGCTTTGCAATTCTTTGACTGTCACTGTTCGACTAAAGCAACCTAACACGACGTCAACGTTATCTGCATACCAAGTTGTTTGACTGTAAATTTTAGGACATGGGAGAAAAGTTGATTCTTGAACAACGTCGATGGTGTTGTTGATTCCCGAACGATGCAAAACAACATTTGCGCATTTACATCAATATGTATTACTGACATTAGATCAATAGGTCATCATTTTCCCCGAACGATGGCACTGAGCATGAAGACTATAAGAGGAGTGTCAACGAGATGCGCTGGCGGTCCCAAAAAATGTACGGCAATTTCGTTAAGGTTTTTCGGCCTTGCGGTGGCGCCGCGACCGGTAGTGTACGGTTATTCTATGTTCCTATGGCTCGAGAAGGGGGCCGGCGGCCATTTTTGTTCAGGCACTATGACATAATTGCCGAACAATCCTTATACATTACGTTGACACTCCTTCTTATAGTCACCATGGCACTGAGTCTGGGCAATAAGCATAGGAATGATACAGATAGAGCAGGGGAGCCATAGGGGTTCCTGCGAGAGCGAGTGACTCGCCGGGATGAGAGAGAAAGAAAAGGGGGATTAGAATATTTCTTCTTCTGATGGCGGAGTGCGCAGGTGCGGCGGTACAGTTAATAAATATCATACATCATACGCATGCGCCATTAGAGAAGGTAAGACTGACCCTCACACTCTTGCTCTCTCATTTGCGCAGTCACTTCTGAGCCTGGCTCCCCCGCTCAATCTCTATTATCTCTATGTCAATAAGACTCGACACCTATAACTCAGAGCAGATGTCGCGACTCCTCCTGGTTCTGTAGGGCGCATGTAATCTGTGGTTTTTGTTTATGGCGATTGGGATAATCAGCTCATGTCTAAACTTGGCGGGTGCATGGAAAAACAATATCCATAATAACATTTGCTCTTAGTTTCGGGTGTCCAGCCCTATTTTGATTACACATCTGACCGCTTCGCGGGATACGTTATTCCACCCGGGTCTTAAGAGAAGACGAGCACAGGATTTTTAATTTGTGCATCCGCGAAGATTCGTCTCCTGTTTCATCACTAATGTTGCACTTGGCAAAGCTGACAACGTCACGTAGTAGATGTCATCAAGATTGAGCTCTAGAAAGCTAAAACCGCATAATTCCATTTTCAGAAGTAAATTATCATCTAGTATGCCAATTTAGAAACAAGTGATACTCGAAAATAGATCTAGGGATCCTTTGCTTTCCATAGCGCATCATTTTGTCTTGGTTCTTGCAAAGCCAGCCTACTAATCCTCTAAGATTCGAACTCTCATCCTGTCAGCACTGAGGTTTAGTGGCAAACTTTCTAACCACTAGACCATAGATGCCGGGCTTTAAATCGTTGATTCTACTTGTTGTCCGATACTTGGAAAATTATCATATACTCTTTTATATTCCCTCTTGTATGCGTCCCGGATCAGTTGAGGGCTAAGTTGATGGTGCATATTACCCTTTCGGCGCTCTAACATATAATACATTTCTACTAAGCTTGCTTGTTTGTTTGCATGTTTGCTCGCTACAATATGTGCTCGTGGTTCACGGCGGTAGTTTTCTCTGTATAAACCAGCAGCTTGATCACGCCCCTGAAGCAATGTCAGAATACGGTCTGGACCCAATGTCTGATATTCAGCAGGGGTCAAACTTACCCACCGGTTGTGAGCCATGTCGAATACGATACATATATTATATAAATTGAACAAAAGACGTAGTGGTTTGATGATATCTCCCTGCAACCATCCAACAATGACAGGGCCTCTTTTGAAGAAAGTTGCAGTTGGAAATGGAGGGTACATCTGGTGTGTATCGTATGTTTCGAATTCAGAAAAGACACGTGCATCTTCAAGTGTCAATGGTAGCAAAGGTGGCACATCGACACCGTTGAATTCTTCAAATAAATCCCTTAAATGCACCTCTTCTGAGCTTATCAGTTCTTCAAGAAAGAATAAAAATATGGTGAATTTTGTATCCATAATAGATAGAATATAAATGAGAACAATTAAATATCGAAACAATTGATAAATATACACTAAAAAAATTTTAGGTTAGCAGCTCGCTTACGTGATAGTTGGCACAGCAACCGTTCGCCACTATTGCTCACTCAGATGTGGTGTGACCGCTGCATCAACCGCTATGGTGGCGCTGAGTTCCCACTAAGAAGACAGCTGCTCACCCAACATTTTTTCAGTGTACTTGTTGTCGAAAAACATATATGTCTTTCATTCTATAAGATCAAGTGATTTTTGTGATTTTGTTCAACGACAGGAGCGACCAGAATTTTTGCAACTCCGACTTATAAACTTTAACCTAATGTTCTTCTGAATAATATTGAACGAGACTCTATTGAAAACAGTGACGTTTAAGTATGTGAATTTGAAGAAAAAGCAAAGGGTAAAAAATGATTTAGGTAATACTGCTGGGGTTAATCTCAGTAAGCGAAAAAAATGAAGATCAGCTGGCGTAGAGTAAAAGATGGCCTATTTCTCAGTCTCCTTACCGATCTCCATTTTTTGCATAAATAATTCCCCTCAGATTTTTTGCCTCTGTTGTCCGAAGTTGTTCGGTAGATTTTTAATTTGTATTCATAATTTCTAGGTATTTCGGACATTGACTTATTCGAGAACTTCGCAAATCTCCGGTCATTTTTTAAATATCCTCTTACAACTAAGTATTGAAGATTTAAGCTCTTTGAGGATTTCGTTTAGAAATTACGGAAAATGTTTGTATCTTTTTGAAATATTCCCAAATTTTCGAAGCTTTGATTGATATTCTCAAAATACATTGTTCTACAGTCTCCTGTTATAATTGATCAAGATAACTAAATCAAAATTTCAGATATTGGAGTTTAAGTTTTTTAGGTTAGTCTTTTTCCTGTTTTTTACATCCTGTCGTAAATAATTATGGAATATAAATCCAGCATTTGTTTTATTAGTTTGGTAAGCTTGTAATAAACTTAATTACAATTTGTGTGACGTGTAAAATTTATTTTCGGAGCTGTTATCTTGGTATCTACCCTCAAATTCAGCACTAGAATTTTATCTTGTCAATAAAAGACGATCAAATATATCTGTAATTCAATCAAAATTTTGGAGTTAATAAGTGTTTCAATTGACGTAATAGCCTTCTTAGTGTGTGAACATCATTCACGTCTAATTAGGTTCAACTCAAATCAGTCACTTTTGTCACGTTCTTAAGGTACATTAGTCTGTGACAGCCTTGCTGATTCTGTTTCGAAACCTTGGAAATGTTTTGAATTGTTTTTGATCATTTTCTCGAAAGTTTTCCCCAATTTTTAGTGTTCAAAATTGCCTTAACCTCGCCTGAAGTTCTTTAAAAATTGTGCACGATTAGAATCTTTAATAATATTTCATAATTTTTCAATCAAATTCAAATGTTCAAGGTCAAATGCTGGAAGCATTGGCTGATTCTTTTATCATAGACAAAGTAAGATGAGATATATAAGATATGTAAATTTTCTGATTCTTCTGTTTTGGAGCATTGACATTGGAATACGTTATGTTTGTTTGAGTGACAAGCTATTGACTTATGAAGCAATATTTTGTCAAATGTTTCTATTTTTCTTTTAAATTCAGAAATCACCCCCAGCAATCGGATTTTTGTATCAAATATTTGTCTTTCCAGGCTTCCTATTTTGAAAATCTCTTATTGGCATATGAAACATCTAGAATATGTTATTTTAATAAGAAAAAACTTGAATATTCTACAACAAATGTTTAATCTACATATAAAACCCGATAACGTTTCATGAACGCTTATAAATTATTAAATTATGTTTACCAATAGAATCAAGGAAAACGGTGAAAGCGAGGAATAGAATACCACCGGCTATCTTCATTTTCTATTGTGAAAGTTAGAGAATATTGTACAATGATATCAATTCACGTGAAGATACGTTAACTGTGTAACTGTGATGATTTTTATATGTTATATTTTTATATATGTGGACAATTTCCAGGGATTATCGCAATAACCGTGATATTTGAACAAATTGCGACACAGGCAAGACCATCTTTATTCACGTGTGCTCAAAGTTCAAACAAAGAGTTCCAGTGGCAGGCTTAGCACATCCTTTACAGATGATAACATATCCGACTTTGAATTTCGCTTTTGATAGCTGGTATAAGTGCGCCGCCAGTTTTGCGCTAATCGCGAAACCACGATTTCCGACAATAAACAAAAGTCAGCAACTATCGGTAGGACGTCAGCTGAGACTGTTCCACAATATTTTTACATCTCACAGTATTTTTCGAGAATTTTCTATCTCCATATTCCAGAAGAATTATAAGCACTCTTTATCCAAAAATTGAGAAAAGGAATTTGTAGAGAACGCTGTAATAAATATCACTACAGAAAACTTCCGTTTAGCCGAACCGCTACGCGACGTGAACATTCGTTTAGCTGAACTCGGGAAGAATTCCCACTACTGTCCCCCTCCGCATGGGTATTTCTAGAGATGACTTCTATTTGGCTGCTATCGTCAGTTGCCATGTCTACTCGAGAGTAGTGGGGGTATGGGGGGCCGCTCGAGTTCAGCTAAACGAGCGTGGAAGCGTTTAGGTAAATGGAAGTTCAGCTAAACGAGTGTTCAGCTAAACAGAAGTCTTCTGTACTAGATTGTATAATTTAATATCACGTGGGGCGTAATTGTCAAATCTACAATCAAAACTATTTACATTCGTAAATACCGCTGAGGATCCTTTTGGGAAGGAAGCGCTGATGTTTCCCCACTACGCACCAAAATGGCCATAGTTGATGCGGAAGGCCGGAAGCTCTAACTACGGCCTCTCTCGCACTTATGGTGCGCCCCCTCGCACCACTGTACTAATTTGGGCCAATTACTGATGAGCAACCTGTAACGGTTCGTTCTGTTCGACCTATGTAATTTCCCGCCGGAGTAGGGATAGGGTTTACGAAGGAACGAACAACGGTTTTGCATGAAATAAGTAAGAAAACATATATTCTTCCTA
>WSXT02208663.1:0-10066 GCA_011762715.2 Neuroterus valhalla
ACTCAAACGAAATTAACACAAGGACTGCCTCTGTAAAAAGTAAGCTTCTGCTTCGGTTTAATGTAGCCGTTGCGTACGTTATTGTAGATCTCAAAAACGAGGTTTAGCAAATGTTTTTTACGAATTAATCACGTAAATTTATTTGATTCTACTATATCGTTGCCTTCCGATCAAGTAGCTCATCTGAATACTGTTAGTAATAAATCTATGTATTTGCGACTATAGTGTTTTCCTCTTCGTTAGTTGAATCCGAAACATCATCTCGTAGCTTAGTATCCTTCGTTCGTCGAAAACTTTGGATCATTTGAGCACGTGACGAAATTTAACTTCTAGCAGCGTTCCATGCATTTGGGTATGGTTGACTCTTCGACGGTGAAGGATGCAAGGATCGACTACGCTTCAAATAGACTAACGATCAGGTGATCCACGATTGTGGATTATTTGGCACTCAAAGACAAGCTGAAGGCGGAAAAGATGGCATTCTACACTCACACACCTAAGTGGCAACGCTCAAAACATATTGTAGCTAAGTGGCTACCAACTATTCCAACCCAAGAAATTGTGGACCATCTGCAAAGACAAAAAATGAAATGTGAAAGAATCACAATACCTAAAAAGCACAGCTCAGCAGCTATACTCTGCAGCAATCCAATCTACATGATCAGCCTTGATAGTGAAGTGATATGAAGTTTGGGATATCAAATGTGCATGTTATGTGAAGGTTAAGTGGACAAAATACCAGAACTCGCGTAAAGTTACACAGTGCCATACGTGCCAAAATTCCGCGCACGGGACTCGGTACTGCCAAAATAATCCGAGATGTGTTAAGTGTGATAAAAAACACCCATTGTGATATGGAGAGCATTGCTCATCCGAAGTGTTGTAGCTGCCGGGGTGCTCATCCTGTAAACTACTCGGAGTGCCTTACATATGTTAAGCACTCAGACAAAATCGAAGCAAAAAAGACACTGATTCCCATTGCCTTATGGATGAAATGGACAAACTGAATGAATCCATCGATCTAGGTAAGATGTTAAGGCTTATTAGGGCATTAAATAGTCAGTTGATAAATTGTGAAAGTAGCTTAGAGAAGTTACAGGTGTTTTATGAAGTTATAAATGGCAGCTACTAGAAGTGATGTATCTACTTTTATTTCAGGTGATTGGAATGCCAATGAGATTTATAATAAACAGTCTGAACCTAAACAGTTTATTTCTGATCATAACGTAGATATCATGCTCATAAGTAAAACAAAATTAAATTTCAAGAGAAATTTCGAAATGCAAGGATTTGCGTCTAGTAGAAAGGATAGAAATAAAAGGGGGGATGGAGGAGGCGTTATGATCATGGTTAAAAATAATATTAAGTTTCATGAGGTTCCAATTCAAACAAAAACTATAAAGGTTGTTGATATTATGTTGGCAGATGATGTTGAATATGCTGCCATCGTGTCAGTTTATGAAGCTCCTCAGCATAAGATGGATGTGAGTTATTTGAATAGTATATTCCAACTCTCCAATAAAGTATTGATGAATGGCGATTTATTCGCTAAAAACATCATATGGAATTGAAGATCAAATAATTCGAACGGCAGAGTTATATATGAACATGTCTATAAAAACCTTCTAAACATTGTTTATCCAGATGTTCATACTTTATATCCATATAATAATGCACTCTCCAGCACGGTTGACATTGGAATTACAAAAATATTAAGTAAAATCTTATAATTGATGCAGTAGATGAACTGAACTCTGATCATCTTCCGGTCCACATTATTTTATCTGATGTTCAGCACTTAACAGTGGAGCCAAAAAGATGTCCTAACTATATAAGACAGAATTGGAAGAAATTTGATAGATGTATCAATAAGAATTCAAGACTGAGAGGAATATTACTTCTAGAGAAAATAAAGAAAGTGATGTCAGCGATCTTGTTGATAATATTCAAAATGTTATTGAAAGCTCAATTTTCAAAATAAGTTTTCAGCATAATGCAAAATATTTACCTTAAATATTAAAGAACTGATGGATGCAAGACTAAGCTCAAGAAAAGTGGAACAAGGAACAAAAAGCAAGAAGAGTAGAAAAATTAAGAATACACTTACAAAAAGTATCAATGAAAAAATATCTAAATTCATTAATGAGAACTGGTCGTGTAGATTAGATGATCTAAAAATCAGAGATAACGCTTTATAGAAAATGGTCAAGTGTTTCACAAAAAGAAATAACACAATTTATGTCTTACATGGCTTTAATTGACATTGACCCTAATGTTGCTCCTTACCCTGTCACTCTGCCGAGCAAGCTGGCTGGCATAATAATAGCTCATCCATGTATATTAGAATATAAAACCGAATGAGTCTCCAGATTGAAATAAATTGGTAAATTGAATATTGATTGAAACTAATAGAACTTGATGCACTTTTAAGTAGATTGTGTAGGTACTATCTAGCGCCCTTCTGGCACATCGATTAAGGATTCTCATCCCAACTATTAGGTAAGAATTCTAAATATAGTCGAAAAAATAAATAGAGCGTTTTAGTATTCATCCACACACTTTGCGATGGTACTGGATTTGTAGGAGAAAAGTAATAATTTTTGCAATATGCCATTTCGAAAACATGATATGTTTTTTCACTTAATTATTTAAGTAATTTGCGTGATTATTGATCAAAAGATTGTATAATATTTTTATTGTATAATCCTCCGATTGTATAATATTTTCCATAGAGGTATTGGAAAGTCTTATGACGTTAAAATTCATTTTTTTGAAGGTGGGATCATGACAAGAGCATGTGGATCAAATAACCATCGAGACCCTATTCTCTCTATCCAGGTTTTGCGATTACTGTGCTCGTACTCTCTGATAAAGTTCTGAAAGGCAGCTGAACGAAGATGGCACAGAGTCAATTGAAATGGAATCTCAAACCAAAGACTCCTTGGCAGAGAGAAAAGAGATGCGAGACCAGTTGCTTTCAGGAATTGATAAAATTATTAAAAATTCATTGAACGAGGAAAAAATGAATGAGCCTACATAATCGAAGTTTTCTTATCTTGAAGTTCTGTCAAGAACACAATCAAGAATTACCAAGGAAAATCATTAATTTCTACTAAGTAATGAGAGGAGAACGCATTGGTTCTCAACTATCTGTGCTAATGTATTTCAAGAGTAATTCAAAGCAGTAGTGTTTGAGATTCAAAATATAAAATGATCTGCAAGTGGAGTTAGAAGTTGTTAGGGGTTCAGGAAAATAAGGATGCGTGATTAGAGAGTCAAAAGGAAAAGGTTTATTAACCTCTTCACACCGTAGAAAGATCCTTTTAGTTGTCGGTTTACACAATTGTATAAAAAAGGTATTTTTAGAGGCACGACCATACTATCAAAGAGAAAATTAGCAACAAATCCTGTTGATAGTAAGCAAAAATGCAAGTAGTAAGTACACGACAAGACGATCGAATAGAAACGCGACGCGGATCAGGTACCGAGCAGTACTAATTGTAAAACTGTCTCCTCGACCCACCTGGGTACTCGATCCCCCAGGGGGTTGAAAGGACAGCATGACCATGGCCGTACAGGATTCGCGAACGCCTTTTTTGACAACCCATTCGACTTTTTTTGATTTAATGTTGCTCTTGGGGAAAAAAGTAATAAAGCCTCTCCGAGGATAGACAGCATCGATTACAATATCATCAAAAGTCTCAGTATTCGAAACAAATGAATCCTACTTGATATCTGCAATGAAATCCAGACATCTCTCATTTTTTCGAAAAGTTGAAAATTTCTTATGTTCACTTTATCCCAAAAGCAAATAATAAAGGTCTTGGCCCAATGTCACTTACTTCTTGTCTTGGAAAACTTTTTGAAACGATCATGAAAAACAGACTATAATGGCGGGTTGAGTACAACAACATCATTCCAAATAGTTAGCATGGGTTCAGAAAAAGGAAATCGCTTGCCCACAGTATCATAAATCTAATGCTTAAGATCGACGAAGCCTTTAATGAGAAAAAACAAGTCTTGGCAGGGTTCTCAGATGTGAGTAGAGCTTTTGATAATGTGAATACAGATAACTTATAAGAAAAAGTGTCTCAAATAAGTTGTTCAACAGGAACACTCAACTATATCAAATTTTTTAATCACGAGAGGCTTATTCATGCTGATCTCCTGGGTAATGACTACCGAACAGTCTACAAAGGTGTTCCACAGGGTGGGGTACTTAGCCGATTTCTTCGTATTATTTATTAAGAGAATTTTGTTTCTAATCTTCCCAAATATCTTTCGATTGTTTAATTTTCCGACGATATTGCTGAACACATATGTAAGGTTCAATTCTCCTACAAGAGCCGCCAGTATCGTTCAAAAAGCCATAAAGACCAATAATAGTAAATTGATCGAAATCAGTTTAGAGCTCGATCCAGGTAAGACAGTACTCGTTCATTTCGATAAAAAAACATTGCTCCTGGCACACTGAAAATTAGGGTAATGAACATACCATCAAATCGAGCGCTGATACTAAATTTCTAGAGATTTTCTTTGATTATAAACTAAATTTTGAAAAGCATGTCAACAATATAGTTGAAGGGTTCAACAAAGCTTTAAATGTTATTGAATTTTAATGTTTTACCTGGTAGGGTCGTGACCCTGAAACTCTCATCGTTCTTTATTAAAGTTATGTTCGACCAACTGTTCCTTATGGATGTTCTGCCTATTATTATAAAATTTAAAAAATACAAAATGCTGCATTCAGATGCGCTCTTGGTTAACGAAGATCAGCTCGTATCTATATACCTAACGATAAAGACAAAATTGTACCGATACATGACACTTACTAATCGGTGAAAACTTATTACAATATAGTTATGAGTAACCATAATCTACGTCAAAGAAACATTACCCAGTGTATATGCTGAATGATGGAATACGCTGATACCATCGACATCAGACCAAACATCGAAATTTACTGGTATAAATATTCTGTCTCCTTTTCATGTCTTCCGGTGAATGTTGTATTTGGATGAAATCTAGATCGATGTTCGGAACCGATTCGATTGTTTAGAGACTTTATGAAGCAAAAAGACGCCCTCATTATTTATACTGACGGTAGCGAAAAAAAACAGGTAAGAATAGTGAAGGATCTGCTACTATCTGTCCTTACTTTGATACGCATAAAATGAGGAGTATTGACTCTAAATTTTCCGTCTACACCGTTGAATGTATTGCTATGGTTGATGCTCTAGATTTAGCCCTACTGTACAACCCAGAAAGCGTTCTCGTTTTCTCTGATTCTATTAGTGCGCTTCAAAGTTTGTAAACCATCAGCATAAATATAAAAACCAATCATTTCTTATTTGAAAACAAGAAGAAATATAGAGAGTTTACCAAGAACAACCCGTACAGTAGGATTGATTTTTTCTGGGTTCCAGCACATCGTTTAATTGAAGGGACTGAGAGTGCTGACAGTTTAACTAAACTAGCAACCAATGAACTAATGCCTGAATCGCCCAAGTTCCATGTACTGACCTACTAGAAATTAGAAAAAAATGTTCTCTTCAACGAAACTTGCTGTAAAAAGTCAAGGAGAAACCAAAAATTAATTGTGCTTTGATTAATTTTTTAGTGGGATAAGAACTCCTTGGTATGCAGACAGAAAATTCCCTTGAGGATTCATCACTACAATCAATTGCTGTAGATGAAATCATTATAATCTAGCAGAATCTCTCCATCATGTAAATATTATTGCTAGTCTGACATATAATTGCGAGGGGGGACCAAATCTGGCAATTTGCTGGACCGCTTGGTGATCCAAACTGGTAATCCATGGTAATCTGAGTAATCCTGCAGAATCCGCAGGAACGCGGCCTAATCCGGAGTAATCTAAGGTTATCCAGAGTAATCTAAGTAAATCGAAGTAATCCGCGTATCCCGGGGTTATTCAAGTAATCCCGCGTAATCCGCATTATTCTACAGTAACCCGCGATAATCCACATATATCCAGGGAAGAGAAATCGAAACAAATGAGGTTGAGAAGGAAGAGGTAGAGAACAAATTCTAAACTTATTTTGTAGAACTAGATATTTCATTCTATATCTATGAAGTAACATTTGTTTACTAATAACCTAGGCTTGCAAAAACTCGGAAGGATATAATTATTAGTTTTAGAACTCAAATCTTTGGTGCCATTGCACAGGTACTTCAGCGGTGACTTATTTTATAATTTTATGAGAAAATAAATTGTAAATAAATCATTTTATCAAACGTTTACTAATAATACTTTCATAGTTCTAAAGATGATCGTTTTTTTCTGTTTGGTTCGTTTTTCGGAAACCATTTGATAACCATCTTGTTAGCAGATATCACATCAGCTGCGTAACTGAGTACAACGTCAGCAATCTTCGGTCTTGGGAGATACCACTTGTAGTTTTTTAAAACATGGAAAGTAGGATCTGGAGAGCTCCGTAAAGTTCCATCGCCTTCAAATCGTACAGTGCACCACGTTCCCAAACAGCCTATTTCTCTAGGACTAACTCCTCCTAACTTGTATTCTTCCAACCAGAGTTGCCAGAATCTCAAGAAGAAAACACTCCTCCAAATAAGGTACCCTCTCTCACTTGCTTTTAGAAAATTATCAAGGAACGAATCCATAACACCTCGGAGCCTTACAAGGTATGCTCTTGTACCATTTTCTCCTGGCAATGAATCTAACATCTGAAGTACTCTATCGTCACATACTTTCTGGACAGCTCTAAAGTGCATCTTATCATTCTTCAAGTCACATTTTGTTAGTCCAGGATCGAATTTACTATTCTCGTATATCAGAATTTGTAAGAAGGCTCCAGTGAAGACATCATCTCCCATTAGTAGAAAATTTTCACCTGTTCTGTCCTTAACAATTAGCTTTTCAATTTTCCTATAGTGCGGATAGTGTCCTGAAATTAGGAAGTTTTTATGATTACAGACTACATTTATGGGTGGAGATCTTTATTCATAGAAGCGAAAAAAAATCCTTCGCATTCACTGAGTACATTTTCCGTCTGACGAGTATCCCAAAATTGTGATGCCGTATTTCATTGCATTATTCTCCATGAACTTCTTCTGGTCTCGGACTTAATTTTCAGTGAATTTGTCAGTACCGAAAACTGTCAAACAAAAAGAAGCAATATTCGACATAGGTTGAATCATTATCACATAAGCATAGTTTGAACATTTTTTAGAAGAAAACCAACAATTTAGTTAGTTGATGGATCCACTTGGGGCTTCCCTTTGATACGAGTTCCATCTTTAGACCTCATCACGATCTTTTCAAGGTTCCTTTTTTCTGAATATTCGTCGAGTTCTAAAAATTTGAATTCACCTCCAATAACTGCGTTAGATGCTTCTGTACTATAGTTGGCAGCTGAAGAATTCTCGGTCGTATCAAATTCTTTTGAATGACAAGGTATAAAGCTATCCATAGAATCGGATCTTGAAGGGGCCTGAACTAGGATCTAACCATGAAGTTGATTGCGTTCTACATGCCTGGTATAATTGTGGATATTCCAGCACGTTGACCCTTTCTTGTAAATAGTGGCAATCTACTCCTTGGATATGTCAGGACACAAGTCGCCGAACACGTGAGCATGAAGATCCTTTCCTGCATGGAAAATATCAATGGTTAGATTTTCTAACTCTTTGCGGTTCTCAGGTCGGATGTTTGATTGGTCTATCATTTTCCTTATTGCTCTCAATATACGAAACATATAACCAGTAGTGTATGTATTCAAAGAAAGATCGTCTATACGATCATTATTTGGCCTATGTCTGTTCTCCATACGCCTGGCCTTAAAGCTATCCTAGAGCATCGAAAAGATTGCTGGGTTTCTCCATATGCCTCTTGAACTGTAGTTTAACATTAGATCCCATCATATTCTGGAATGCTTATTTTCCACAAGCGTCTAAGAATGTCTTTGCTCTCTTTTTTTTTTATCAGCAACCTCGAACAAAGTGAGCTCATCAGTTAATTTACACACAATGAGAGCGCATTCCAGAACGTGTGGAATTTCAGTGGAAATCTCAGCTTCCATAACTTGAAGAAAATGACATTTCCTCCTAAAAATCATCCTCAGGTTCGGAACTGTCGTTCCTCATTTTGTATTTCTTAAACCATAAGAAAAACAGATTGTCAAATGGAATATAGTCTAGTGCAATTCAGTTGAGAACATACAAGTGTGTAAGCGCTATTCCGTTCAATACAATCTTCTATCAGGGAGAAAGGATTAGAATTCTGTCGATTATAAGTTCCTCCTATTCCGTACACAATTCGATGGATAAAGAAATAAGAAAACGATAGATTATTAGGAAAATGAAGATGTACCAATGACTGATTCACTGTCCCATAACAGTATGAGTGGCTCAAGAAAAGACTTCGCAAGAATCAAAGAAGAGGATTCTGCAATCTAGGATGGAACTTCGACTGTAACAAAAATAAAGATTGGAAAATTATTGGGCCTAAAGTTCGCTTGTAAATGGTTGCTCCCATAAAAAGGTATTAAATACTCATCATGGCATGACAGGACTTCGAGTCCCAAAAATGTTTCCCCTTTGCCTTTCATTCATGAATTTTTTTAAAGATTTTATTCAAAATACCCTAATAAAGTACTTATATCAAAATATATTTTGGTAAATTTTAGGAATTTAAGACGACTCTGATTGAGTAAGATAAATAATGGGCTCGATAATGAGAGTAGGTAAAATGCCTTGTAACGCACGTGCCCTGAGTTGTGGACTAAAAATTCAAAGTTGTTAAATCATATATCAAGAATTGTTTGAATAAGCAAACTCACAGACACTTAGAAAATATTTCGTTACTTGTTAAGTAAATAAAAGATAAAAATGTATAGAACAATCGATCATCAAATCTAATGTTTTAGAGCTAAGGATTCCGAAAATCACTCCAAAGCTCGAGAATAATTGTTCAAATGATTCAAAATACGTAATGAAAAATAACATTTTCTTCTTGCACGGATAGAAACAAATTCATCAGCGCCCAGAGTAATCTAGAACAATCTGACGTAGTCTAAAGTAATTGGACGTAATCTTGAGCAATCTGAAGTAATTCGGGGTAATCTAAGTATATCGCGGTAATCCAGAATAATCCAAGTAATCCAAACTAATCCGGCCTAATCCGCAGTAATGCGCGGTAATTCGGAGTAATCCAGGGTGATCCAGTAATACGAGTTACTCCGAGTTCATCCAGGGTAATCCACCTCAGGTGGACCGCGATTTTAGTAGTTGTTTCCCCCTCGTGTGAGTGTTACGAAAATAGCGAAAACTCAAGCATATACTATGTTTACTATGTCTACGCTCAATGTAGAATCTATCATCGCTAAGCCGAACATCAATGCTTGTAGACTTCATTTCCTATTCTTTGAGGAATGTAACCTCAGTATTTATTTACTTACTTGCAAATAATTTACTCTTTCCAATGACCATTTATATGTATGAAAAAAAAAAAATATTTTACATGGTCCGCTGATCGGAAACATCAATCATTGGGATCAGGAAGTAAGACACGAGGTGAGATAGGAGTTCCTGAGGTAATCATGCCATGCTTTTTAACGGACATAGGTAGGGGCAGAGCGTTGCACGTTTCATTAAAAAATGTTAAACCAATGTAAGATCAGCATTTTATTGGAGGCAACAACTCTTCATCAGTATTATATTTCAATTTTGCATTTTTATGGTCAAGCTGATTATGTGAAGTAATGTGATTCACTTCTGGTGTTTTATACACGACTAGAAAAGACTCGTGGATTGGGTTACATAGGCTTACTGGAATTTCGTCGAATTCAACCTGCGTCAAAATGGTAACCAAACCGCTATTCGCGTTAATTTTTACATGTCTCTGAGCACGCTTGATAAACTCGTATAATCCACTAAGAAGATAAGCGTTCTCCACAATTGCAAAGACCTCACCATCGGATGTGTAACAGGATATTTCTGTATCCCCAACCCCCCCCCCCCCTCCTGCCTTACCTTGTAATACTTTAATTTTATAGTTTTGTCTTTACTATTCGAGCTGTTTTAG
>WSXT02208674.1:0-17968 GCA_011762715.2 Neuroterus valhalla
TATATATATATATATATATATATATATATATAGTGGTAAGTATCCCCGCCTGTCACGCGGGAGACCAGGGTTCGATTACTTTGGCATCGAACTGATGGGCCTATGACAAAGCCAACGAACGCGTCTCCAGGTTGCGGGTAGAGGGAATACGGTTAGGAAAACTTATAAGCAGTTGCGGACAGTTGTCCAGGAATGATCCGGAAGTAAAAACCTCCAAGCTAAGGCGTAAACAACCACGCTGAAAGCTGAATGGCACCTGGGTGTGGTGTCATTTACAGTTTCTCCACAATAACGAGTGACCTTTTGGAGTTAACAGCCTTGCCTTCGCATGCGGGACTCTGCGAGGGTGGACAATTCCTTTCCTAGATACTCGTCGGAATAACAATGGAAAAAACACCTCAAATCCAAATATTGATGCGGTTCAAAATGATCGAACGCGCAGAACACCTGACAATGGTTCGGCCACTATTGCCGATCCTTCCAGAGTACGGGGTGCTGAATTAGATGGAAACACGATGACGAAGCGGCGAGACAATCGACGTTCTTTATGGATGGATCAACTCGATAATGACCTGCTTAGTTGCTAGGATGACAGTATTGTCCATAACCGCAAGGTTAAATGGTGCGCCTGCACACTCTGTGGTGCCAAAAACACCCAGAGCTCTCGCACCTTTCGGAGCAAGTGTTAAGAAACCGTGCCGTTAACCTCGCGCGAACAAGAGATGTACGCAGAACGATTCCTCAACAGCTGCAAGAACAAGCCGCAGCGGAAAATCAGGAAGCGACAATGAGACCGACCGCTGAAACAAGGCTTCCTTTAAGAGGCAACGGCGATTTTAGGACAAGGAGGAACATTAACATTCAGGTTCCTCCCAAGCCCCATGATCTGGCTGAAATGGATGCTACCCTTTGTGAAGATCTCCCAGAAGATGCAGACCTCTGGACTATCACTTGTTCAATAATGATGCGGTGAGAGTTTTGCTGATTCAAATCGAAGGTCCAAACCGACGATTGATGAAAAACCCAGAAAGCGCTTGCATCAACTAAACAAGAATATTGGCTGAACATGACAAAATGCGTCCCGTATGCAGTGTGTGATTGACTACATAAAGTCTGGTAAGCCTTTTCACGGCAAGGGTCCGGAAATTCGCTCATGAAATGAGGATCCATCATCACACATTGAAAATGTCGAAGCTGCCGACATCAAGCAGCATATTGTTGACAAAATACGAGTACTATTTGGTGCAAGAAGGAGAATAGAAAAGAGGGAGGGATGGGTCAGAGAGAATCAAAAGTTTCTCGCAGACCCATCGCGCCTCTTTGGCGATCCTCCTGTTCTTGTCAAAAAGTCACCGAAGTCCGAAGAAGTCGAGACATTTTGAAGGGAAATTTACGGAGTGAAGCATCCATTGAATGATGGTACTGAGAATATCATACGTTTCAAGAAGCTGTGCAATAACCTCATAATATCCGAGAGGGAATGCCCAACAATCACTTCCGAGGAGGTAAAGAAAGCATTAAGGGGCACGAAGAACTTCTCCGCTGCTGGTCCAGATTGTATTAGGAACTTTAGGTGGAAGAAGTGCACTTCTACACACAAAAATCTGTCCTGCATCTTTACCTCATATTTGAAGTCGGAGGTCCCTATTCCGAAGTGGCTGGTGTTAGGATGCGCTGTACTCCTACCGAAGAAAGGCGACTTCTCCAACCCAAGGAACTACAGACCAATAAGATGAGTGGGGATAGCGCGGGACCGATGCGAGTGATAGATTGATCCTGGTACCAGGATTCGGGGTACTTCTTGCTGAAGGCTCTTCTGAGAAGGACGCTCTTCAAGATCGAGGAATTTCCATGCACGATACGTTTGGTGAACGGGCGTCACCTATCAAGGAACGCTGCTTTTTGAAAGAGCGTCGTTGCGAACTTCTGGATTTTCTGACTGTATTTAAATTCACATTTGTATTTAAATACGTTAAAGCATGAGCTTGTGAACTGTATATTTATTTTGTTTGTTTTTTGCATGATTCTAATGACTTCAAACTTCATCTTACGGTGAAGACCGCATGATTGTATCCTTTTTAATTTGTTGAATCTTAATTCAAAGTATTTTTCACCAACTTACCATGAAATAGGAAATTTTTGTATTTTAATTCTTATATAAAATCCAGAATTTTGCCATCGTAACGACTTTGAACTTTTTCGCAAGATAGAGACCTCGTAGTGCGCGCAGCTGAAAAGTCTCACGCGCCCGAGTTCGTCCGCTCCTTTTTCTATTTCACGCAGCAAAAATTCCGGAATTCGATAAAGGATCAGTTATCCAGGCCGCTTCGATTTTAACTGTGTTGTACACGGGAAGGTGTCCTCAATAAAGTGGCGTAAAAATTTTCTGCCGTATCTTGCCCGTCTTCTTTTGGGAATGATTTCTTCGAAGCGTGCGGCGTACCGTTTCACGTGCCTGGCGCGGTACATAGCGAGGGGCTCGTCGCATGGGCGACACGGGAAATCAGGAGGGGGCTTCCAAGCTTTTTTTTCACAAGGAAATTTCAGAAAATACTAATCTCCATCGTCGGATGTTTTGACCAAATCATATCTTATTTGTACATGGTGATCACTCCGACTTTCTTTGAATATATAGAGACAAAGAATATATCATTTCCGAATGCAGCGACCCCGGAAACGTAAATAGAAGTTGATTTTCATTTCAATCTCTATTTTTTTACGCAAGTCAGCCGCCATTTTATGTCCGCTATTTCGAATTTAAAATATTCGAATTCAGCCACCCCAAATTTTTCCGGATATGTACCTTTTAACACGATTATTACATGTTTGAGGGTTTTGACCGGATATTTGGGATTTCGAACCACTGTGCATCGTACCGACTTTGTAATTCATCTCATGGTGAAGATCTAGTTGCGTCAGGAAATTGGAAAATTTGCGCAATCATAAAATGCGTTTTTAATGAAAATTTCCTATGAGTCGTGATACTTTCATCAATAACGTTACATAAATATAGTGCAGAATCATCTCTCCCTTGAGTCAATCTACAATCTTATATTTATGGAAAATGATTTGAATTTAGATGGTTTAAATCGCAAGAATTTACTTTGTACTTTAGTTATTATGTTATGAAGTTTATTTATATAATGTTTAGGGCTAGTTACAATGTCCAATCCGTCAATTTATTAAATTGGCTACCATCCACTGAACAGGACACAGTAGAGGCAGATTGAACGAAATTCTCGATGAATATCAATATTATTGAGATGAGATGAAGATGCAACATTACTATTACTGAAAATTAATATAATTTCTAGTGAATTCACAGCCTTTTATATTAAAATTAGCTGGCTTTGGACAAATAAACTCCATTTTACAAAATAAAAATGATCCCTGGTTTAGGAATGATCGATAATGTCACAAAATGGCTTTGAAATCATTTGTTTATATATTCAAGCTTTTTCAAGCGTCAGTGGCCCGTGAGAATTTCTACCATAACTTCCAGCTACTTCCTTGCGAAGTTCAGTAGTTTCTTGAGACTTTCCTAAACATGGTTTCATGATTTATCTTATGGAGTGTATCATTCCTTGGGCCATACTCCAATACATCGTGTGTTCCTCCGAAAGCCACTTTATGATGGCATACTTGGCTGATGCGCACGAGTTTAAGAAGAACATTTCATGTCCGTTGCAGGTTTTTGTAGTACTATTTTTTGCAAGCATGTCAGCTCTTATGTAACTTTGATGACCTTGCGTTCAGGAAACCAGGTGAGGTTCCCTGTCTCTCGCTAATATCGTTAGTGAAGTTTTGTCCGGCTCATCAGGTCGCCCACGGTCGTTTTACCAGTTCTGAACAATGGACGAACAACCCTGTCGCACAGCATTGACCGTATCCACCTATTGACAGTGGTACGTACAACGTGTTTCCCGCGAAATTGGATGTAGGTTCCGTAGGGTGTCGATAAAGGCACCGTCTATATCTTAAACTGCTGTAACCACAACATCCCCCTTTTGTCCCGCTTTTCGAATGCAAAAGGTGAAGAAGTTGAGGATTGTGTCAGGGATATATTTGCCTTCCTATGAGGCAAACTGATTACCATGAACAGTTTGTCTGGTAGGAATTCCTTCCTTGTATGAGAATCCACTTTTTTCAGTTTTTGTGACATAGAAGACGTCAGAAGATATAAGATGAATCCCTCACCGACTTTGGTATAAAAGTCACATTGACTTTTTCTCATGCCGAAGGGGTATAACTTATAGCCCTGCATGCTCTTGAAGTATTACACAATGGTCCCAATAATTCATTCAAAGCTTCCTGAGTATTTACCGGGGATATACCATTATCTACAGTGGCCTCACATGGATTGAAGTGCGAAACAAGCCGCCTTACTTTTGATTGGGTCACAATCTTATTTCGCAACCTTCTGTCGTCCCCCATTGGCCCACAGCCCCTTACTGCTAGAAACGATCAGGCTTGGAAACAGGAGAGTGTACCTGCACAAGGTGTTTCAAAGTTTCGCAAGTCGTCTCTGTCATTTCACCTGATAGCGATATAAGTGTTTTCAGTTAACATGTAGAATTTACATAGAGAGTTCTTCGTAGCTCTCTGAAGTTCAGCAGTATGAAGTATATTCTGATTTTTCTGGAAATTCCCTCTCTATAAGTTCTGCATAGCTGACTGTATTATTAGTACTTTTTTTTCTGTTTGAAGGCTTTCTTGAATTCAGCATTTGCATTAGCATGCGCCCTGTCCATGAGACTATTTGAAGATTTCTCTTTCAGCTCTACTATCTACGACTCTACCTCTATGTGCCTTGTGTATATTCTTTCTTTGAATCTCGTGATGAATGTTGTTGATATTGCCTTAAATAACAACTTCAAAAAGTCGTAAACATTTAATTTGAAAGCAATCATTTTGTGAGGGTCGGTAGCTGCTTCTACAGATTTTGTTAGCACATGGCAGATACCATGTTCGTAAATTGAAAAGGAAACTGATTTTTCCACAGCCTGAATGAAGTATTCAGAATAAAATAAGCCTTGCAGTTTCGGAAGGCCATACGTGTAAAAAATATTACTGATTAAAATTAACTCAAGACCAAACGAACAAGAACACAAGAAATACGTAGGAATTATCAGCTCCATGAGTTGGTACTAAACTGACCTTGCTTCAACGATAATTCAGTTCAAAGGAGTATTTCTCCAATTTAACTGACTGATAGGAAATTTCTAAAAGCTAAGCAAGACGGCGACTGCACCATTTTGGCGTATAGTTGCCGAACAAAGGAGAGTGTGGCCTGAAGATTTCCGAACGCTCCGTCTCGTCTCCTTTGAGTGGGCCTTCAGCTCCAATCAGCAGCTCCATTGTATTGTAGAATTTGATCGGCTTGCCAACCCTAGTGCCACTACATGGGGAGATAGTTCAGGGACCGCTTCGAAAGGGAGTATACAGTTATTAGAGAATAAAGGGAATGGAAAGAATCATAATAAAATTTCCAGTGGTAAGGTGTTAAGTCCCCATGCAGGCTGGTATACGGATTTCTTCTTGAAGGCTTATAGTCTTTCAGGGACATTCCTCCTAGGTATCGTGCCAGCGTGAGACCTTCTTCTTCCTCTAATAGCTTACTATTTACGTTTGGTGGTATATATGCCAGGTTATCTAAAGACATTGTCCTAAGAGCCCATTTTCTCCACCACGTGTTCACGGCATGACTACAAAAGAGGATATTTTATTTCATTTCGCGATTCATTTAGACTACACCTCTGGGTTCCTATTCAGGCGCCAATGTGAGAGTTCCGGGATTCCTTTAATCTACCCTTATGGATTTTGAGCAGCTGCATTCTAATCCAGCCTCAATATTTCTTCTAGGCTCTGCAATTTTCCTTCAGCCGAAGGCAAAAATGCGGAATTTCGGACCTTCAGACTCCGGTAAAGTCATATTCATGCACGCGAAAGTTCATAAAAAAATCTGGTTTTACGCTGAATTCATATCTGGTATAAGAGTTTTTGCAAATCGTCTCATAATTCCTCTAGCGTAGAAGAAAAAGAGAAAAACAGCGCAGAACTTAAGGTTTTACGAAATTTTTATTTTCGAAGAGGAAATCTGGTATCTTTCTGTATGTTTGATAGATAAGCTCAATTCTGGATTCATAAATTCCCTACTTGGCCTCGCAAATCCCTTTGCCCTCAGAAAAAGGAGTGAAAAGAAGAAAGGGTGTAGTAAAGACCCTAGTTCTCCAAGGTTGAGAGAATTCCGAAGCAACACTTTCTTCCTGGGCCAGGGGGAACCCGTGGAGTCTATAGAAAATTCTAAAGCTGGATTCGGATTCAGCGGCTAAAAATACATGAGGGGGAGCTTAGTCATGCAAATTTCGGATTACATTTTTTTGGCGTGTCCAATTGACCTAGGGGTAGAAGTGGATTGACGGACAACTTTTAGGAATATTGACTCATCTTTACGCAAAAGAAAACGGCGCGCCTATTACTACTATGTGGTTTTCACATTGTTTGAATCGATCTGCCGATGTAATCTGTCAGTCCAATTGTTTAATGCACTTTTATTACAAAATTCTTATGAAAAGAAGCTGATTTAGATCTGGAGCCTTGTGCAGCATGCCTAGAGAACAGAAAAAAAATGGAGGAGAGTCTCGAGCCTGTTCAATGTTCCCATATGAATGAATAACTGCTAAGCAGCGTTCTCGGAGTAACGAAAACACAATTTCGTAGCGTGTGAAGCAATAACAGAGAGATGAAAAATACAAAGTTTGAGAGCTGAGAAGCGTTCCTAGATGGAGAAAAGAAAGATGAGACACAGAATACAAGGATCTGGAACCTGAGGCTATCGAAAGTGAGTCTAGAGCCAGTTGTAGCGTACCGAGAATAGCAAAAACAAACCCGTTCTCTTCATAGTTAGATTCGCCAATCGTCACTCAGAGAGAGCGCTCGGTGTAGTGAACTCGAGAATGCTTCTTGTAAGGACGACTGTCGTACACTTAGCGTGTATCTATCCGATTCAATCGAGCACCCTCAAGCGTCACCTTTGCTACACTATTGCTTTCTGAATTAATTTACGCTAATGAACGTCTTTACCCTCAATTTAACTGGTACCACTGGCTTACCTATTTCAAAGAGTCAGTGATTACCATTACAAGCTCTATCAGATTCTTTAATAGAGCTAGTAGAGAATATCCTCAGAGTGGGAAATAAATGGTACTCACGAAAAAACAATGGGTAAGACTCAAAATAACATTTCCGGAATAAAATAGTGATGTTCGTGCGTTGATTCTAGTGTAGTATCCGACATAAATTGGAAACATTTTTGTCTTATAAAGACTCCCTTACGTATGATTTCGATAACAATTAGAGTTAATTCCTGAATAGGAAATAATATAATCAAGAAGTTAATTACAACCTTCCGTGAAGAAAAACCACCTTTCTTTCTCCACTGGGATCCGAACTCAGGACCTTGCATTTTCTGGACGAATGCTCTAACCAACTGAGCTACGTAGGGATCTGCTGATCCTTTTCTTTCAGAAAAAATACACTTTTGAGCTATAATTATATACGCAATTAAATAATTTAATTCTAATGTTCTCATTTTAGTCATTTTGATCAGTTCTAACAAGAAATTCAGTTTACCATCCACAAACCAGAAATCTGCTGCACCGACCCATTTGCTAACCAAATCTTTGAAACACATCAACGCCATTAATAGCAGATAAGAGTTTCATATTTCAGAAATTGAAAACAACTTATTGTGCAAAAAAAGTGCCTTTCTCACTCCGCTGGGATCCAAACCAGAACGTTTCATTTCCCGGGCGAATGCTGTGATCAACAAAAAGTCCTCGGTTCGGATTTCAGCGGACTCAGTAAGGCGGTACTTTTTCACAGAAAATTGTATTTAATTTCCTAATTAAAAAATGTCAATCTTGTCCTGATGACGTTGATATGTTTCGACGATTTGATTAGTTAAATGGGTTGGTCTGCTCAGGTGGTATTTTCCTCTAAAACCTATATCCAATTACCAGCAGAATTCAGCTATTCAAATAATAACATGAAAGCGAAGCCCGAACCGAGCGTGCTATGATTGGATTGCAGTAAGTCATTCATGAGGTTACTCATAATTACTACGAATAACTTCTCAAATACATCTGCTTAGAAATTACGCGAGCAAGTTCCATGAAATGTATCTTGTGCTGAAATATGCATATATATTAGGCATTTAGGAAAGATCACAGGCAAACCCCTGACGATTGACATGATATACTGCTTAAGGGCAGCGCGTTATGCGTTTTTTCTGTCGCCAAGTTTCGTCCTCCTAAGATCGAATGGCCGCACCAAAAAGTTTGCTCCCTATGCTTGAAAACCCGTGGTTTTTATGCAGGTGTTATGCAAAATTATTTTTGGAAGGATCAGTATCATTTGTCTTAACGCAAATCCTTGAATCTTTTAAAAAATAGAAGCAGAAAAACTGATTTGCTACGATAGATTCAACCGGCAAGTCATTGAATAACTTGCCGTGAGACTCTTAGTCGAAAGCTAGCAGTTTGTTTGGCCTTGACTCTCACTATGAGCAGGGCCAACAAGCCAAATACCGTAATAGCCCCATCATTCAATTTTGCACAAGCTAGCTTCTTGATGTTCATCTCATTACCAAGAATTTGTCGGGTGGGTACTTCTTACAGGTATAATTGGAATTCATTTAAAGCTCAGCTGTTACTAGAGAGGAAAAATATGATCCGAAAGGATCCGGCAAAGCAGGTTCGATAGGATACTGGAAGTAACGCTCTCTTTTTCTTGCTTCTCTCTGCGCCCCTCCCCCTCCCGCCACCATTTGCACGCTCTTCTTCTCTCCTTCCTACGAATGAGACGATCGCTTCAGAGAGCACTTCTGGTGAGGCGCAACACAGGGGCCGTTCTAAAGCAACCCCTATGCAGTAATTATGCTTTTCGTTTAACGTCCACGCCATTCCATTAGCTTGTTATAATAAGCCATTGTTGTCTGCAGTTAGCAAGAGGATCTTTCTTTTTCTGAATATATCTTTTTTATTAGTTCACATAACGTAGTCGACCTTTTGGCAAAATATTTGTGGAATCCTGATTTTCTAGGATACTGATGAGATAATTACATTGCAATGCATAACAATATTTCAACAAGGGAAGTTGCAAAATTGAACGTGTCAATGGTTGTATTCCTGAAACACTAATATATGTACATATCTACTCAACCTAATGAATATTATAGAAAATTTAGTTCGAGAAGATATAGAGGCCGGAATCTCTTACCTATGTACCTGAAGATAAAGTAAATTACCGCGTGAAAAGATCGGGAAACTCTGATGCAATGTTTAACCTGTAAAGATCTTAAAGAAGTGATGATATGAATTTTTAACATTATTATCATTTAGGATTGAGAATGTATTAGAATCGTCCGAGATCTTTTATCTCAGTGTATTAACGGATATCTACGTTTCGAAATCACCTTTTTGTACACATGTAAAAGGTTCGAAATGGAATGGTAAGTTCGTTAACCAGCCTTACTTGATCATCGGTTCTGGCTTTACCCATCGAAAATGCTATGGGAAAAGTAGAATTTATAATTCACCGCCAAACGAAGGAAGATACGTTAAAACGTTAAAGAAATAAATGTAGCTTTACGAAAGATCAGAAAATCGTCCTGAAACTGTTTTTTGATGTAGAGAAATCAAATTTTGGTCCTAACAATGCGAAGAGTGCAAAAGTTTGCGAACCAATACTTATTAACGTAGTGAATTCAAAATATGAAGGTGCATAGATGAACTTGGGACCCAAAGAGATGGTTTTGATCAAACTTTTGAATTTGCATGATTATTAAAGTAAACATAAAGGAGAGCAATCGAAGCGCAAAGTTTAAATATACGATGTGCAAAGCGCGAGATCCAGCAGAAACGAGCTACGTGCACATCGCACAATGGAGATGTGCCTGCAACCATGGGAGAAGACGGGAAAGTAATAAACATTGGTTTTGAACCAACCCTCTCGGTGCGCTGGCCTGTTTGACATTTTGATTTTCTATTATCCGATCTCGGTGAAAATAGGTAAAATTCACTCTTCTATAAAGAAATGTTGATAAGGTTTTTTTTGGACCCAGAATATCTTCCTGTTTGGTCAAGTAGTAGTCTTTAAAGAGGAAAGGGGGACTCGAAAAAATTCTGAGCATTCTGTTATGACGACGAGAAGATGGAAATCACGAATTCCTCAATTTTTTTGGGCCCATCATTTTCGAACATAGCTTTGATTCAAAAGGCTACGGCAGACATGTTTGACAAATTCTTATTGCGATGAATTTAAAATTCTGGTAGCGGATGCACTATTATATATTTTTTTGTACCATTAAGCCATAATGCCTTACAGCGTAAGCGCAACTCATAAAGAGTCATAATTGTTTGAGCTGAATACACAGGAGATCATCAGTCTCCAACATGCTAACATGCCAAGACGCTAACAGCACGCGATATCCCGGGACGGTCAACCACCAAAGTACTAGCCACGTCCAACGCTGCTTAGCTTCAGTGATCGGACGGGATCTGGTTTTTCGAGCGATGCTCAAATTTGATGTGGGATGTACGGTGTATATAGGTTAACTAGAAAAAGTGCAACTAACTTTTATGAGAAACTGCTCCAATCACCAAATGCACATCACGCAGTGGATTGTGACTGAAAGTGAGGGCACTTCATGTTTCGTTGTCGATCCTTGAATCAGTCCTTAGATGGTTAGTGAAGAAGTCAAGCAAGCCGAATATCAGATACCCGAAATTTTGGTTAGATAGGCGTCATGGAGACGTCAGTTTTTAGTAAATTAGGTTTTCAACTTGCGGCTTACTTCCGTTACGAAGACGACACCTTTCTTATCCTTCCTAAAAACAAAGTCGAATCTACTGTTGCTCATTTCAATTCTTACCATAAGAGACTACAGTTTACTATTGATTCAGAAATTGACAGAAAGATCAGATTTTTGAACTTAGAACTCATAAGAGACAAAAACAACCACATTATTGCTAATTGGTTTCGTAAATTAACATATTCCGGTAGAGTTCTGAATTTCCTTTCCAATCATCCTATACAACACCGAATAGGGGTTATAAAAAATTTAGTTGATTCTGCTATATTTCTTTCTGATAAGTCCTTTCACTCCGAAATCATAGAGATTTGCAAAAAAATGTTATGGTATAACAATGATCCTAACGATTTCACTGAAAAATATATAAATAAAAGGATTTCTGAATTGGATTTTAGGAAGAACTACCCTAGCAGTAATTTTGAAGACATCAATGTAGAAATCGATGGTAAACAGGAGATTGTCTCTATTCCATTTCTTGGCACCATTTCTCAGAATTTCAAGAGACTCCTCAATGAATTGAATATCAGAACTGTTTTTATAATTGATTCAAAACTTAATAAGTTTATAAAACTGGGCAAAGATAAATTTGAGATTTTTGATCAGAACAATGTAGTTTATAAAATTAGATGCAGCTGTGACAGGACTTATGTAGGACAAACAAAACGCCCTCTCCGCATAAGACTGAAAGAACACAAATTTAATTTGAACCACACGGAAAAAAACCACAAGGTCATTGCTAAACATTTAGTACAATGTCACAACCGAGACCAAAATGCCATGAAATGGGATGAAACAAAGATCCTACACATCGAACCCAATTATTATAAACGTTTGTTCGCTGAAATGGTTTTTATCAAAAAAGAAAGGGACTATTGCCTTAACAAAATTACCGATCTTGATTATTTTAATGAAGCTTATGACATGATTTTAGACTCTCTATGTTAATTCATATCATCTCCTTCTTGTGTCTGACCAACTACTTGTTCTTTTGTATTATATCTTCGTTCTCTGTCTATTTTTAATTGTATTAAATCTTTCTACTATATAAGAAAACTTTTGACTCGGACCACCTGCGCAGAAATTTACCTTTCCACTTGTTATAATTAGTTGGTGTACAGGTACATTTCCTTAGTGTTCAATTCTCGTCCCTACCGAGATGAATACGGAAGTGTTGATCCCACGCCAATTTAAGGTATTAGTAATGTATTTACTCTATGTTTTTCGATTATTCGAATTCGCTTTTAAATTAGGACTCAGATTTTCATATTTTAAGATTGTAAATCTATTTATAAGCTATCTGATGAGGGAGTCGGTTTGACTCAGAAACGTCATAGATACGTATTGTATAATTTTAAGTCGGGCTGAAGTTGGAACAATATATAAGGTTTTATCCTTTTCAAATTCGCTTAGATAGACTGTATTCTTCGATACAACATGGTATTGGAATACTACAAAATATTTGAGCAACACGAACGAAACAATTCTTCATAGGCGCAAATAAAGAGGAAGTTTGGAAAAATTTCATAACTTTATTCCCTTTCAGACTAAGTGTGAAAGAAATCTTCAAGATTTATGAAAATACACTCCACGATCGAGACCTGACCAGCCTCCCAGAGGAAGAACAATTCCAATGTTACCGCACTTAATCATAACAATTGAAGCACAACCACACTTGAAACTACAATCGCCTCTAAGCATCGAATGCATCTTCGCAAAAGTACGCCTCTTCAATGATGAAGCCCGATCCCAATATGCTACTTCTCCGCGTTGCAGGGATTGTGGATTCTTAAATTTTTTATCATTCACTTACCTTTCTATTCATTTGGGTAGGCCATAAGTACAAAATTTCAGAAAATCGAAAATGGCTTTGCCTGAAGATTGTTACACGTCATACCAATGAAGAATTCTTATAGCTCTCAATGACTCAAGAACTCTCCCTACCTCTGTTCTATAACTTTTTTCAGGTTGAATTTTGTTGGGATTGGGAAAACAAATTAGATTTTTTATGATTCAGTTTACTTTTTCCAAATTTGAAAAAAATTTAGTGTTTTATTTAGACAGCGTCTAATCCTTCCAAATTTCGGGACGACTAGCCTTGTATCATCATCCGGCTGTTCATCCCAAGAATCATAATATATTTATTATAAATCTTACTCCTTTACAGTGCACAATAATTAGCAAACTAGTCTATTTCCACTAGTTGGCTGGTCGTCCAAAGAAAAATTCTGAAAATACATTCATGGTTTGAGAAATTAAAATCCCGCCTTCACGAGACTTGGAAAAGGGGAAGGAATTCAACCCACTATATTTCCATGAGTAGTCACCTAAGGGGCTTTCCCGCACCCACGAGACTTGGGAAAAGGAAGAGGTATGTGATCTAAATTATTTCTGTGATCAGTCACAGGAGTGCCTACCTGCCCCTACAAGACTTAGGAAAAGGTGAATATGTAACGGGCAAATTTCTTAAATAAAGTGGGTCATATACCATTCCCATTTTCTAGTGCCATAGGGGGTGGAAGTCAAACCTGTGACTGATCACTGAAATAATGTTGATCTCACGCCTCCCTCTTTTCCAAGTCTGATGTAGGCAAAAAGTTGAAACTGTGGCAGATTATAAGAAATCATGTAGGTGACACACCTCCCTCTTTTGCCATGTGTTGCGGGGCGGAAAGTTACCGCTATGACTGATCATAAGAAATAATGTAGGTCACACGCATCCCCAATTTCACTAATCTGGTGGGGCGGAAAGTCGAGGCTGTTGTCATTGTTTGCTCAATGACTGTCATTTTTCGGAGAGAGAAAAACTCGCAAAGGATCTTGCACGCGCACAAGTGAGGAGAGTCGAAACTTCTGATTGGTTGGCTGCTCCTCTCTTCGACTGGAATGCGACAAAAATCCGCTGCTAGCTGAATCCTAGGAATTTTGTTTTTCTGAGAATTCAGAACTGAAGCTGAATCGTCTTTTCATGGTTTACTTTGTAAGAATATTGCTAGGTATGATCGGCATACGTTATACTATCGTTTTACGAAGAATATTGATTTGTTTAGAAAGATCCATGGGGACTCATTGCTTTTGCTTGTTTATTAATCACCATGTGCGCAAATGCTGAATACCTCATGAGCATACGTTACACTATCATTACACTTCTTGGCATCCGACTGACGGATTATAAATAGTTGAATTTTTTACCAAAAGAAAACATCCAACCAATATTTCAAGTTTTATATTGGAAAAGACTTATTTCCATGGAAAAAGTCATGGTTGAACTGGAAAATGTTCAACAAAATTGTTGAGTTTCAAACCAAAAAAGAAGAATTCCTGTCCAAACAGTTGAATTTTGGACAAATAAAGATGAATTTTTCAACCAAAAAGACGCATTCTCAAAAAAGTTATAAAATTTTCCACTCAAATAGTAAAAATTCGAAAACAAAAGGATCAATTCTTAACAAAAAAGTAAAATTGTCAATTGGAAAGGATGGATTTTTAAAAAAACTGTTGAATCTTTAATAGAATAGGTTAATGTTGAAGCAAAAAGAGGAATTTCTGAAGAAACGTTGACTTGTAGACCAAGAATGATTTCTGAATAAAAAAAGAACAAAAATTCTGTACCAATTTGTTCAATCGTCATGCCAAAAGGACAAATTTCTTACATAAGGTAGGTCAGATACCATCCATATTCTCAAGTCCCATAGGTGGTGGAAGTGATCGCTGTGACTGATTACAGAAACAATGTAGATCACACACCTTCCTTTTTTCTCAAGTCTGGTGGAAACGGAAAGTCACCGCTGTGGCTTCCACACAACTCCCCATTTCCCCACGTCTTGTGAGGACGGAAAGTCACCGCCGTGACTAGTCATAAAAATAATGTAGATCACAAACCATATTTTTTTCTGAAGTCTAGTGAGGATGAGATGTCACCACTGTGACTGGTCATAGAAATAATGTAGGTGAAATATCCTCCCCCTTTTTCCCAAGTCTCGTGAAGACGGGAGTCATCCCCATGACTGGTCATAGAAATAATGTTGATCACACAACTCCTCATTTTCCCAAGTCTTGTGGGGACGGAAAGTCACCTCTGTGAATAGTCATAAAAATAATGTAGATCACAGACCATCCTTTTTTCTCAAGTCTAGTGGGGATGGGATGTCACCGTTTTGACTGGTCATAGAAACGATGAAGGTGACATCTCTTCCCCCTTTTTCCAAGTCTCGTGGAGGCGAAAGTCATCCTTATGACCGGTCATTGGGATAATGTAGATCACACACCTCCCCATTTTCCGAAGTCTCGTGTGGGGGCGGAAAATCACCACTGTGTTTGGTCATTGAAATGATGTAGATCACACAACTCACCATACTTCCAAGTCTTGTGAGGACGGAAAGTTACCACTGTAACTAGTCATAAAAATAATGTAGATCACAAACCATCCTTTTTTCTCAAGTCTAGAGGGGATGGGATGCCACCGTTGCGACTGGTCATAGAAACAATGTAGGTGACATCCCCCCCCCCTTTCCCAAGTCTCGTGAAGGCAAAAGTCATTCTTATGACCGGTCCCAGAAATAATTTAGATCACAAACCTCCCCATTTCCCAAGTCTCGTGTGGGGGTGGAAAGTCACCACTGTGTGTGGTCATAAAAATAATGTAAGTCACACAACTTCCCATGTTCCCAAGTCTTGTGAGGATGGAATGTCACCGCCGTGACTAGTTTAAAAAATAATGTAGATCACAAACCATCTTTTTTCTGAAGTCTAGTGAGGATGAGATGTCACCATTGTGGCTGTTCATAGAAACAATGTAGGTGACATATCCTCCCCCTTTTCCCAAGTATCGTAAAGGTGGAAGTCATCCTATAACCGGTCGTAGAAGTAATGTAAATCACACAGTTTTCCTTATTCTCGTAGGGGGCAGAAAGTCACCACTGTGTTTGGTCACAGAAATAATGTAGATCACACACCTCCCTATTTTCCCAAGTCTCGTGTGGACGAAAAGTCACCGCTGTAAATAGTCATAAAAATAATGTAGATCACCAACCATCCTCTTTTTCTCAAGTCTAGTGGGGATGGGATGTCACCGTTGTGACTGGTCATAGAAATAATGTAGGTGACATCTCCTCCCCCCTTCCCCAAGGCTCGTGAAAGCAGGAGTCATCCTTATGACCCGTCATAGAAATAATGTAGATCACACACCTCCCCATTTCCCCAATTCTCGTGTGGGGGCGGTAAGTCACCACTGTGTTTGGTCATAGAAATAATGTGTATCACACACCTCCCCATTTTCCCAAGTCTCGTGTGGGGGCCGAAAGTCAACACTGTATTTGGTCACAGAAATAATGTAGATCATACACATACCCGTTTTCCTTAGTCTCGTAGGGACGGAAAGTCACCGCTGTGACTAGTCATAAAAATAATGTAGATCACAAACCATCTTTTTTTCTGAAGTACAGTGAGGATGAGATGTCACCACTGTGACTGGTCATAAAAGAATGTAGGTGACATATCCTCCCCCTTTTACCAAGTATCGTGAAGGCGGAAGTCATCCCTATAACCGTTCGTAGAAATAATGTAAATCACACACATCCCCGTTTTCGTTAGTCTCGTGGGGGGCGGAAAGTCACCACTATGTTTCGTCACAGAAATAATGTAGATCACACACCTCCCCATTTTCCTAAGTCTCGTGGAGATGGGAAGTCACCGCTGTGAATAGTCATAAAAATAATGTAGATCACAAACCTTGCTCTCTTTTTCAAGTCTAGTGGGGATGGGATGACACCGTTGTGACTGATCATGGAAACAATGAAGGTGACATCCCCTCCCCCTTTTCCAAGTCTCGTGAAGGCGGAAGTCATCCTGATGACTGGTCATAGAAATAATGTTTATCACACACTTCCCCATTTCCCCAAGTCTCGTGAAGGGCGGAATGGCACCACTATGTTTCGTCACAGAAATAATGTAAATCACACACCTCCCCATTTTCCTAAGTCTCGTGGAGATGAGAAGTCACCGCTGTGAATAGTCATGAAAATAATGTAGATCACAAACCTTGCTCTCTTTTTCAAGTCTAGTGGGGATGGGATGACACCGTTGTGACTGATCATGGAAACAATGAAGGTGACATCCCCTCCCCCTTTTTCCAAGTCTCATGAAGGCGGAAGTCATCCTGATGACTGGTCATAGAAATAATGTTTATCACACACTTCCCCATTTCCCTAAGTCTCGTGAAGGGCGGAATGTCACCGCTGTGACTGGTCATTAAAAAAATGTTGCTCACATATCTCCTCTTTTTCACAAGTCTGTTGGGGACGGAAAGTCACCGCTATTCCCAGTCTTAAAAATAATGCAGATCACACACCTCCCTCTTGGTCCCAAGTCTGGTCGCAACATAAAGTCACCGCTGTGACTGGTCATAGCAACAATGTAGTTGACACCCTCTCCCACTTTTCCCATGTTTCGTGATGGCGGAAGTCACCTATATGACCGGTCGTAGAATGATATAGATCACACACCTCCCCATTTTCCCATGTCCCGTTGGGGGCGGGGGGGGGGGGCGAAAGTCCCCACTGTGACTGATCATAGAAATAATGTAGGTCACATACATCCCCTTTTTCTCAAGTCTGATGGGGACGAAAAGATACCACTATCACTGGTCATAAGAATAATGTAGATCACAAACCTTCTTTTTCCAAAGTCACGTGAAGGCGGAAGTCACCCCTATTACCGGTCAAAAAAATAATGTCGATCACACACCTCTCCATTTTCCAAAGTCTCTCGGGAGGGGGGGGGGGGGGTCACTGCTGTGACTGGGCATAGAATTATTTCAGGTCACATACGTCTCCTTTTTCCCATGTCTAATGAGGACGGAAAGGGGTCACTGTCACAAGTAATAAAAAATAATGTAGGTCGTACACCTCTCCCTTTCCTCGAGTCCGATAGGGACGAAAAGTCATCGCTGTGATTGCTCATGGGAAAAGTATAGGTCAGTTACCTTCCCTCTTTCCCAAGTCTCGTAGGAGCGCAAAGTTACTGCTGTGACTATTCATAAAAAATAATGTAGTTCGTACATCCCGCCCCCCCCCCTCCCCCCCATTTTCCCAACTCCGG